>APFE030207659.1:107175-136893 GCA_000404065.3 Pinus taeda
GACGTATTTTAAGTTTTAGTATATGGTTGGTGAAAAATTTTGCACGTCAAATCTGACGCCTAAAATATACTGGGGTCTCGTCATGCTCACGTTTAATTAAAAATCCAAACCGTAAAAATCTATTGTACCGGAATTTACTAATCCCCAAAATTATTTATTATAACTAAGGTTGAGTTTACAAATAGCAGAATTTACTAATCCCCAAAATTATTTATTTATTTATTATTTATGACATAATTTAATGACCTATTTACTAGCATTGGATTTCACTCTCTTGTGAAACAACTTTAGAATTTACTAGGGTCTAAATACCACTTTCGCCTTTAGAATTTACGAGAGTCCAAATACCACTTTTGCCTTTAGAATTTACCAGGGTCCACTTAGTCCACTTACCACTTTCGCCTTTAGAATTTACGAGGGTCTAGTTTAGAATTTACTAGGGTCCAATTACCACTTTTGCCTTTAGAATTTACCATGGTCCAGCTACCACTTTCGCCTTTCGCATCTAACCATATGTGGTTTGATGAATTATGTTTTTATGGTCTTACATTTTCCTCTGTGATTGGTCTTTCTTTCTAATTGGGAAAAGCAATAACATCCCTGCAATTTTTTAATTTACCCTACTTTACTGTTGAATTTGTTTTTACCGGATTGCAGTGTTGAGTGTTGAATTTGTTAGCCTGTAAAGATGGCATGCTTAAAAACTGCCAGACTGGTGGTGGTATCAGCCTATGAGGTATGTACTCTTTATTTACTTATGCCATTAGTTTATTGTAAAACCTGAAAAATACTTACAAGTTATGTAAAATTTGATATGGTATATAGCCCTGGGAAATTTTGAAGTAAATTAAGATGTGGTTGCTTTTGATTTTGTTTTTATCCTATTGCAGTGTTGAATTTGTTAACCTCTGAATATTGCATGCTTTTTGGTTCAAAACTACTAGACTGGTGGTATCAGCCTATGAGGTATGTACTCTTTATTTACTTATGTCATTAGTTTATTGTAAACTGAAAAATACTTAAAAGTTATGTAAAATTTGATATGGTATACAAAACCCCTCAGGAAATTTTGAAGTAAATTAAGGCATGGTTGCTTTTGAATTCGTTTTTAGCTGAAGTAAATTAAGGGGTGGTTGCTTTTGAATTTGTTTTTACTCTACTGCAGTGTCGAATTTGTTAGCCTTTGAATATGGCCTGCTAGACTGATGGCATCAGCCTATGAAGTATGTACTCTTTATTTATTGTAAAACCTGAAAAATACTTACAAGTTATGTCAAATTTGATATGGTATCCCTGAGGAAATTTTGAAGTAAATTAAGGCGTAGTTGCTTTATTTACTTATGTAGTTAGTTATTGTAAAACCTGAAAAACACTTACAAGTTATATGTACATTTTGATATGGTATACAACTTTTCACAAAATTTTGAAGTAAATTAAGACATGATTTCTTCCAACAGCTTGGGGAGTAGCTCAAACTCAGGTTGGTAGCCATAAACCCTCAAATTCAAGAAAAAAAGTGTGTATTTTATTTTTTGTATTCTAATCTATTATGTGTTTTATGGTTTTATGTTATTTGGTATTTTGAATTTTCAAAATTGCAGTGGATAAAAGGTTTAATGTTATTTGGTAGTTTTGTGGAATGGGAAGTTGAAGATTTTGAATTTACAGAGGCATGACTTCAAAATTGAAATTTGAAACCATTCATTATCATGTATCATCTTATAATTTGATCTGAAATTTCTACATGAAAGCTTATCATTTCTATATTTACAGGGACGTGACTTCAAAATTGAAACCATTCATTATCATTCATCATCTTATAACGTAATCTTAAATTCCTATCTGAAAGCTTATCATTTCTGTGATTTTAAGATTATGAAACATTCTGCAAGAATATTAATTTATTTATTAACTCATAAAATTATATTAGTAAAATTTAGAACCGTGATCTTATAAGGAAGCTGAAAAAATTCTATCCTAAAGCTTATCGTTTCTGTGACTTTAAGATTTTGAAAACGTTCGCAGTGAATATTAATTTTATTTATTAACTCATAAAATTGTATTAATAAAATTTAGAACTGCGAGAGTGTCATTTCAAATTTTCATGTCCAGTTTTAAATAGTTTGAAATGAATATAAATTTATTTTATAATTAGATGTGATGGTATAACTTTACATCATTATGAATTTGCATGTGAAGGCCATTGAGGTTGTTGAATTGAGTTATATATAATAGTTAAATTTTATTTAACAATTTCTTTTGTTTTAAATGCAATTGTTAATACCTTGTTTTTCAACATTTAATATTTTTTTAACAAATATTTTTTTGGGTAATGTGTTTAACAATGTTTATGCTTTTTTAGGTAATAAATAAATATCCACTATTAGAAAGTATTAACTTGGCCAATTTGTATGATTTAATGAACTTTAATTTTCATATGTATTTTTATATAGGTGACTACAAAACTACAAATGTCTCAAAAGAGAAAACTACAAGCTACAATTGGGGAAATGTATGGATGGACAAAAGGGAAAACTTCCAAGACTCAAAACAATTTAGAAACATGTGAAGAAACCCATAATGCTGATGTGGAACAACAATTACATGAAATTTTTGGAAGTTCTTCATCTAGATGAAGAAACAAATGAAGTTGAAGAAGAAGTTGCTAATAATACAAAAATGAAAGTGCAAACAAAAAGACACTTTCGTATGGAATGGTTAGATAAGTTTCTTTGGTTGAAATATGTGAGGTTTGATGATAAAATAGCTATGAAGTTTAGTTATTGTGAGAAGTATAAGATGAATGGACCATGGGGTTTAGGTAATGGTTGCACAACATTACAACATGATGCTCTTGTTACTCATGAAAAACCATTGGTGCATAAAGATGCGCAGGCAAGATGGATAAATTCTCTAGAGAGTGATGAAACCAATTCCAGATCATATTACACAACTTGAATATGTCAATAAGGAAAGAGTGATTTCTACAATGAAAGTATCATATTTCATCTGTCAAGAAGATTTATCTCTTTCAAAGTATGAGAAACTTTGCAAATTTCTAATGGATGCAAAAACTCCATATATGCCAAAGTCTCAAGAATACTCTTCATACACAAATCGTAAGTGCAAATGATTTTATATATTGCATATCAACACATCTAGAACAGATTCAGATAAAAAATATGATGGAAAGCCCTTTCTTCTCATTAATGGTTGATGAAAGCACTGATCGAACCTTAGAGCAACACCTTGTTGTTTATGCAACATATTTAGACTCAAATGGTCTTGGTCCACCTATCTCACAGTTTATGAAGCTCAATGACATAGTGGATGGAAAAGGGAAAACAATATATGATAGTGTCAATCAATTAATAAATGTTAGAGGCCTTCAATATAAAGATTTGATAGTTGTTTCTATAGATGGAGCTTCAACAATGATTAGACATGAAAATGGTCTTGTTTCATTTTTGAAAAAGAACAATCCAAACCTTATTACAGTTCATTGTGTGGCTCATCGTGAGTCTTTAGCAACAGTAGATGCTTCTAAGAAAATACCTGAGTTATTATATGTTGAAAAAATTGCAAACAAAGTGTATTCATGGGTTCAAAACTCCCCAAAAAGAAATGATGAACTTAATGATTTGCTTAGAGTCATGCAAATTTATGTTCTTGATGTTCTACAAATACATTCAGTGAGATGGTTATCAAGAGGGGAAGTTATTATAAGGCTTGTGAAGCTTATGCCAGCAATTTTAACTATGTGGAAAAATGAAAAAAAACCTTCATCATGGTATGATAAGGCACGGATATATTCTATCCAATATTGTTTACATATTCTTGCTAATGTTCTAGGGGAATTGAACAAGTTGACTATGACTTTTCAAGAAGAAAATGTAGACATTACAGCTATTGGGTTAGCTCTTGAAGTAGCTATAAGTACATTATCTAGATGGTTTTTGAGAAACGAGACATTTGCAAAAGACACAATTTATATTTCAAAATTTTTAAGTGATTCTCAAAATGGATACATTGATATTAAAGATGAAGGGACATTGGTAGATAGACATTAATTACGATACATCTCTATCTCAGCCATGGATATTGAATGCAATGAAGCAAGGAAACAATTTATGAAACCTTGTATTGAAGGTACACAAGATATTGTCAACAACTCACAAAAGGTTATATAGAGACTATCATAGACTCTTTAAATGAAAGATTTCCAGACCTTCATCTTTTTAATGCAGCAAAATTGTTCAGCCCTTGCTATTATCCATAAGAGCGTTGTAATCGTGAGAAAAATTCAGAACGTTGGCTTTTAAAGCTTTTTCAACATTTGCAACATACCATATCAAGTGATGTCGGATTTGTAGCTTTATTTGATGTTAAAGCTTGTAAAAGAGAGTTGCACCCTTTCGTTGATTCATTAAATTTGGCTTGTGAGGGTTTTTCTATGAAAGAAGCATGGAAAGCATTTCGTAACACAAAACAATGGCACAAAACTTATCCTAATATGATGAAATTATGGCAAGCCGTGCTCACTATTCCCAAGTACAGTAGATTGTGAAAGGGGATTTTCTAAGCAAAACATCATCAAGGACATCAGAAAATCAAGGCTAGGGTTGGATATATTGGATGCTTTAATGGGAATATCTTTGAATGGACTTGAATCATCTAATGTTGATTGGCATGCAGTATATGAGGAATGGACTGATACAAAGTCAAGAAGAATTATTGAGCTTTGAAATTTATTCTAGGTTATGTTAAGATATCCCTATTGAATTTTTTTTTGTAGTTTCTCTAGAAAGATTGACTTTAAATGAAGTATAATTACGATCTATTATTAAAAAAAAAAATTGTATTTTCTCTAACAAGTTTGAATTTCAACGAAATACACTATAGTTTGGAAAAATTCCACTAAATGTTTTATTTATACTACATTTGCATGATTTTCATTGTTTAAATAGTCTCACTATAAATTTGGACTATAAATATGATATACTACAATTCCACTATTTTTACTTGCGTTGATTCATGGTGTCTTTAAATTTCTTTATTTTGTTTGTTGACTTCTATAATGCTAGATTTGTTTGAGTATGGTAGTGAGGTGCACAACAATAAATGGCTTTTGCTAAAATCCGCATGATTGATTGAAAACTAACTGTTGTGTTTTATTTTTATTTTTATTTAATTAAGTTGAAAAAATGAAAACCAAATATTTGTTTTCTATTTTTAGTGAGACATCTTATTTTTTTGGATCTGGAAATTATAATAAAACTAGTTTGAAAACTAACTAGTGTCAGTTGTATTTTTATTTTTATTTTTATTTACTTAAGTTAAAAATGAAAAATAAATATTTCTTTTTAATTTTAGTCAAACTGATCCTATTTTTTTGGATTTGGAAATTGTAATAAAACTAGAATTCGAGTCTCTTAGTGAGGGGAGATTGAAAATTTTCATATATAATATACGTATAGACCAGAATATGTTAAAAATAATGTTTCCAAGTTGACAAATGTTTGAACATTTTGTCTTCTTTTCAGATGTGTTGTTAATGGTAAAACTACATAAAATAATATAGAAGAATGAAAAGTGTGTGTGATTATATAAAATATTACAGAAGAATGAAAAATGTGTGTAATTTGAATGAATTTTATGAGCCTTTTTAGAAGAATGAAAAAGGTCTATGATTAGAATTTTCTGAGCCTTTTTAGAAAAATGAAAAAGGTTAGTGATTATAATTTTCCCTTCCTTGTTTCAGAGTTTATGAGGAAAATTGCTCCAATCTGGTTTGTACACGCATGAAAAGAATTTATGAATTGAACCATTTATGAATTGAACTCTAGTCCTGATCTATGTAAAAAAAATCCTAAATTAATGTTCTAGCGTCATTTAGGATAATCCAGTTGTCAACCCAAAGATAAATTTACGAGAACAATTTGTAATTGTTCAATCCTCTTACTTTAATGGTGAAAAATTATAGTTGAATGGTTAACTAAAAGCCCACAGTGTCCATATTTGCCTTCAAGTTTTCTGCTGCTTGAAGATTGTCCATATTGGCGATCACCTGTTGATATAATTGTCCAAATTGGGGATCACGTGTTGATATTTCAGCCATTTGTTTTTGTTAGAGATGGATATATCTATGTGAAGTTTGAAAGTTTGCACACAACTTTGGTAACTTGGTTTAAAGAATGTTGTGTTAAGCATGAATAAATGCTAGTAGCTGTTACTTTTAGTAAATTACCATAATTTCACTATATTTTTAACATCATACAATGTAAGATGATTAGTATTATACTCACATTGGAGGCTTGGATGACCATGCTCAAAATTACCATAATTTCACTATATTTTCAACATCATACAATGTAAGATGATTAGTATTATACTCACATTGGAGGCTTGGATGACCATGCTCACACTGAGGATGTTGTACACTGCTCACTAGCATCTATGTGAAAACTATATGATTATGCTTTGAAGCTTTATGAACAAACATAGAATTATTTATTGATTATTACATAGAAGAGTTCAATGCAGGAAGATCCAATGCTACTATTTCAGTTTATTAGTATGAAAGGTGGTTTATTCGCGTAAAACTTAAAGTAAAGGGCCTGCAAAATGTAAAAATGTCATAAAATTTTCATTTGACGAGCAGAGGGATTTGAAATTCTAGGCCTGATCACCATATTGCGTTATATGTATTATTATTATTATTATTATGAAATATCACATTTCCACGTACACAATGAATAAGCATTTATGAAATCTCTGATTTTCAAATAAACAGGATGATTATAATATATGGTTATATAGCTTTTCATCTTATCTAATATTTTTGAGAGAATACAAATCCTATTAAAAAAAATCTTTTTAGACTAATTTAATTTGGTTTCATAAACATTTAGTGATTTGATATAAGAATCTTCATGTTTAATGATATGATATGATATAAGAATCTTTTCATGCATGTTTATGAGATAAGAAATATAAAGTTTTATAAATGGTTGACTTTATTTTACTTTTAATTTTAAATTGGTAATTTATTGAAGTGATTTAAATTTAATTTTAATATGAAAAATTTATAATTTAAAAATAAATTATTTAATTTACATTGACAACGTCCCTTACTTGAAAATAAATTGTTAAATTTCCTTACTTGAAAATAATTTGTTAAATTTAACCTTTGTTATACAATATTTGGTATATTCATGCATTAATAAATATTGTTCATGTCATTATAAATTGATTTATAATGCTTAAGGATTTCAATTTAATATTAATAATTATAATTATTTAAAATAAGGTAAATAAAAATATACATATTAAATAACAAAATATATTTAAAGTGGATTTTAAAAATGCGAGAATATAATTATAAAGATGAAAAAATTATAAATTGATTTGAAAATAAAAATAAGAAAAAATATTAATTAAGTTTAAATTTCATGAAAAGAAAATATAAATTTATTAATTGAATTTGATTTGAGTAATGAAGATTAGAAATTGTTATTATCTTCACTTAAATTTAAATTTTTATTTATAAGATGTTCATTTTTAATGAATTATAATAAAAAAATTATACCTATTTTTCAAAGATTTAAATAAATTAATTTTATTTTAATGAATAATTATCATCATGATATTGGACTTACATCACTAAATTTATTATAATTTAAATTCCACTTATAATATATATATATTTTTTAATGAACAATAATCATTATCATTATATCACATGTACATCACTAAATATACACACACACGATCTCTTTGCAGCGAAAAATTACGATCTCTGCGGTCATAATTTACAATCTCTCTGCGGTAATAATTTACAATCTCTTTGCGGTAGTAGAAAAGCAATCTGGGGCACGTGCGTTTGCGGTCCGGCTTGTTGATATCAAGTGCACACATTACATATCTGCTCATATATTTTCAAGTATGAATAATTCACCACAATTACCAAAGATTACCAAAGGTAGACCTAACATAGTTACTCTATAGAGCCTCTATGATTATATAGTCTTTAGACAAACATAGAGAAGAAAGAGAAGTCAAGCTACAAACAGAGTTAACAACCATGCTGGAAAATAAATTCACATCTCTTGAAGACAAGATCCAAAAACAAATAGAAAATAAAATAGAACTATTGGAGAATAAGATGGAGGCAATGGAGATTAGGTTGCAAGTTATAGAAAAACAAAACCAATATATGAACCAAACATCCCAGCAAGTAGATGTTGATACTTTAGAGAGTCTTAAAATGAAGGACATGATTAAAGAACTATAAGAAAAAGTTAATAGTTGCCTCACCTTAAATAGTGTGGTAGGTAAATTATATATCAAACCAACTAAAGATGAAATGAAAAAATTGATAGAATTAAACCATGAGTGTAACAAAAGGGCCTTGAACCTTATAATCTTCGGTTTGAAAGAGGAGGTAGACGAGTATACTTTAGCCATAGCCCAAACATAATTACATAACAGATTACAAATTGAAATAACGTGTCTCACAAAAGCAACAAGGTTGGGGAAACTAACTAAGAATAAAGGAAGGTTGATCGAATAAAGGTGAGCTCTACTCACCATGAGTATGACATACTTAGTAAAACCTCAAGTCTAAAAGGAACGGGAATATTTATAAATGAAGATCTCATTCCAGAATATCAAGAAAAATTGAGAAAGGAGGTTCAAAAGGTAAAGGAAGCTAGGAAGGAAGGAAAATGGCCAATAATCAGAAATAGAGAAGTCGTTATTTGAGATAGAAACCAAAAAAATAATAATAAATAGCAATTCAACATGCTCTAGATTCTTTCTTGGAACTATTGGGGCTTTCCATGGAACAAAGGCCCCAAGCTAAGTTGGAACACGAAGAATTTAAGGTCCCTAACATAGATGGCTTTACAATATGGTCTACTTGGAATAAGCGATCCTTCCGTAGAGGCATTGGGGTATAGCTTGTTACATTAAGAAGAAAATCTCTCCCTGTGCTAGGATTTATAAAAACGATCCTTACAACCAATATAGTTGGATAGAAATTACTAACATTTATGATAAAAAGACCTACATAGCAATTTGTTATTCCATAGTTCTTACAATGGTTTAGAGAATGATATTTCTAGCCTAAGGAATGAAGGCAATATCCTTTTAATGGGTGGTTGTAATGTTCTAACTTCAAGCAACCAAGCTATTCTTCTAAGCAATCATTCCAACTCTAATCCTCTTTGGTTAGACGAAGACCTTCCTCTAGCTAGCCGGTACAAAAGGAGCTCTAAAGACCTCGGGGAGAATTTGTTTGGGTCAGAGCTAGTCAAGCTCTGTAGTGCTCAGGATCTCATAATTTGCAACGGTATAAAGAAGTGGCCCAATTCTAGCCAGATGACCTGCATCCATGGGCTTGGTAGCAGCGTGGTAGACTATGTTATCTCTGATCTCCCTCTATACAACGAAATAACAAATTTTGACATCTTAAACGACCACGAGCTTAACTTTGATCATAGGCCTTTACGTATAACTCTTAGTTTTGTCATGCATAGAGATACCATAGAAGATAATCCTTATAGCCAAAAGAAGTTAATCTTTGAATGAAATAAAAAAGATCTATTTCTAAATGAATTAAAAACTAATTGCTTCCTTTATATAGTATAGACAACATAAAAGATCTCTATCATAATTTTACTACAACCCTCTCATATTCTATTAACAAGTTCTCAATTGAAGTTTCAAGTAATAAAAGAAATAGAAAAACGAACCCATGGTATGACAAAGATTGTAAAAGTGCGAGGAGAGAAATTAAGGAAGTTGTTGCTGAATCTCTTAAAATTGGGCAAGATAAAAATATACAAAGCCCTAACTAAAAGGAAAAAAAGGCAGTATATTTGTAAAAGACAAGAGAATCTCTTGCACCTCTCTAAGGTAACTCCTAAGAAATTCTAGAGGCAGATTCTAACTAGGAAAACTAAAGATAATAATAAAATTGCTTTACAAGACTGAAATTCATATCTTAAAAAGCTTTATGAATCTCCAAATGTCATGGATAACTTTGAAACCCTACTCACAACAAAAGAATTTTTCTCATTAGAAGACATTGATTTTGGGGTTAATCGATTGGCTAATGGGAAAGCTAAGGACATTGAAGGTTACCAGGTGGAAATCTTAAAAATTGGAGGCCCTGTCCTCATCCGCCACGTTCACAAGCTTTTCAATCAAGCGGTCCAGCAAGGGTTCCCTAAACCATGGACTCAAATCCTCATTATCCCTATTTTTAAAAGTGGGGATACAAATAACCCCTCTAATTATCGTAAAATTATGATCAACCCTCTCCTAGCCAAGTTATATGGTATTATTTTGGAAAGGAAGTTAAGCATATGGCTTGAAAGTGAAGGTAAGCAGGCTAAAGGCCAAGCGGGTTTTAGAAAGCAACACCCAACAACAGACCACCTCGTTACGCTTAGGATCATTCTGCAGGAATGTCGCAATGATAAATCCAATCTCTTTTGTTGCTTTGTGGACTTTAGAAAGGCTTTCGATAAGGTTTCTAGAAACAACCTTTGGAACAGATTAGAAGAGCTAAAGGTTCCTTTTGAGTTGAGAGATGTCGCTATAAGGTTATACAAGAATGTAATTGCCAAGTTAAAGAGCAATGAGGGGTGGTCGAAAGATATTAAGTGTAATATTGGAGTTAAACAACGTTGCCCCCTCTCCCCTACCCTATTTGGCATTTACATCGACAAGCTAGAAGGTTTTTTAGAGGAAGTAGGATGTACTGGCACGATCTTAGATGGGATAGTCGTCATCTTTCTTCTCTACGCTGATGATATTGTTCTTCTCGCAAGGTGCCCATCTAATCTTGATAAGCAACTTATACTTCTTAAGGATTTCTGCTCTACCATGGGTATGATTGTTAACACTGACAAAACAAAAGTTATGATTATCAAATCCAAGAAGGACATTTACGTTAATTTTATGTATGACAATAGTAACTTGGAGGAAGTGTCTTCCTACAAGTACCTAGGAATTAATATTCATCATAAGCTCAAATGGAACTATAGCATTGAGAAAAGGATTAATGGGGGATGGAAAGCTTATTTTGGTCTTGAAAATAATTGTAAAACGACAAACCTCGTAATGTGGGATAGAAAGAAGTTCCTCTTTGAAACTTCAGTCACTCCAGTTATCCTATATGTATGTGAGGTTTGGCGTTGTAGCATCTCTAGAGAATACTGGAGAAAGATTGAGCAAATCTAGAAGCGTTTTATAACGTATAACCTCAAAATTAAAAGCAACACGCCCTATCCTATTCTCCTTATAGAAGTGGTTCTTTCGCCTATCGAGAGCCTAGCTATGACTAGGCTTCTGTTGTACAAGCACAAATTCAATAACAGAGGAGACCATAGACTTCCTAAGCTAGCTTTAAATTCCAGCCTAAACCACCTAAGGCTCAAACGAGGTTGGTATAAAGACACCAGGGCTTGGTTAAAGCATTAGGAGATCGACGAGAATGTTGCATTACAAAACATTAATAACATTAAAAATATTGTTACTTCTAAGTTCAAAGAAAAATGTGGTGTGAGAAAGATTTAGCAGCTGAAAGAAAATTAAGATAGTATAAGGAGGTCATCAACCCCACCCTAGAAGATCAAAAGTATCTCTCTGTTTTATCTAGCTCAAAGAAGAAAATTAATATAGCCAAGATTAGAACGAACTCTCATGAGCTCCATGGTGAAACGGGTCGTTGGGCAGTTCCTAAAACACCATGAATGGAAAGGTTCTGCCATCTCAATGAAAATACGAACATCGAGGATGAAAATCACTTCCTCTTAGAGTGCCTGCGTGCAACCACATTAGATCTCAGTTCCAAAATCTTTGTTGCAATACTGACCTTCCTAGCCTTTTACGTTGTCGAAATTACAGTGAGCTCAGGAGGCTTCTCTTCAAGCTTTTTGAGCATAGGAATAAAATCTTAAATCAAACTAAATAATTTCATTTCTTTAGGTCTGATAGACCAAAGTTTGGTCTCAGTAGACGTTAACCATCATCATCATCATCATCATATATACTTACCTATTGAACGCATGTTATATTGTTTTTGGTTTGGTCACAAAATTTTAACTTTCAATTAATTTGAAAAATTTAAACAAATTTTTATCGAGTTTATTAAATTTCTTGAAAAATAAATTTAAAATAAAATATTTTGAAAATTTAAAAATAATTTTGAAAAATTGTTCTATTTACTTCATCATAACTGATGTCCTAATTTATATGGTTTTAAATTAAATTTCAGATATAAAATATATAAAATAAAATCTAGAAATTAATCTATTTACGACTGTAATCATTTAGTATTACAAATCTACTAACAAATATAAAGTCATTATTACACTGTGGAGTAAGTAATCATTTTGTTTTAATTTTAATTTTAAGAAATGACATATTTAATTTTTATATTTATTTCGATATTGAATGACTTAACAATTAAGCACATGCAACCATGTGAGCCCTCACAATTTGCCATGGTTAATGTATTAATCATAGCTTGTATGGTTCTCACCAAATATTTGAGAAGTCATTATTACACTGTGGAGTAAGTAATCATTTTGTTTTAATTTTAATTTTAAGAAATGACATATTTAATTTTTATATTTATTTCGATATTGAATGACTTAACAATTAAGCACATGCAACCATGTGAGCCCTCACAATTTGCCATGGTTAATGTATTAATCATAGCTTGTATGGTTCTCACCAAATATTTGAATGTTTATACGGCAACAATGACAAAGTTAGTATGCATTGGCAAATAAAATTTTTGCCATGTGCATTTTTATGGTAAGCATTAACTACCATGTAGCTTTTGGCAATATTTTTGTTAAAATGGTTTCTATAATAATGTTTTAAGGCGCCAAAAACTTTGATAACGATATTTTCTAAAGGCATTAGATTGAATGGTGATTAATAATTGTTGTCTTTATAATTTTAATGAGCATAGTGGAACTATAAGAAAATTAAAGTTCCAACAAAATCATGATTTTTTTTTAAATTTTCAATCACAATCATGTTAAAGAATTCAAAGCCAAATGAAAATGAATATTATATGAAAATCATTCATAAAATTTTGGTTCGATTTTCTTTCTTTAACCTATGTTAACATAAATAATATAAATTATGCATGTTGGAAGTATAAAGAATTTTAGAGTTGCAATGAAAATATTTTGTCTTTAAATTTTAATCAAAATTATGTTAACATAAATAATATAAATTATGCTGGTTGGAAGTATAAAGAATTTTAGAGTTGTAATGAAAATACTTTGTCTTTAAATTTTAATCAAAATCATGTCAAGGAATTGGATGGTACAAAAGAATATTAGAGGAGAATCATAGAATTTTGGTTCGAATATCTTTTTTTAATTTATGTTAATGTGAATAAACTAAATTGAGGAAAGTCATGGGTTTTCTTTTAGATATTTGTGTCCAAATTCTATGAAGCATAATTTTTGTAACAACTCACATTGATGATAATAAGAAGGACATTTCAATTCATTGATTGTTCTTCAATGTTAGAAAATAGACTACTAGATATACCCTCATCATAAATTATATGGAATTTCACGTGTTACTAGATCACACTAGACAACACTAGACATTCATACATTGATATGTCCACATCATCCAACCTCTATAGTACCTCCTTATTAGCACTATCAAGATTGATTATACCTAAGCTTGTCATAAAACCTTTAAGACACTCAAATCGAAGATCATCAATACACTAATATTGGTTCAACCAAAATGGGATAAGATACTCCATGTTCTCATGTACAGTTCTAGTAAATTGTCATAGGTGTAGTATTGGCACAACCCTATGATGATCATATCAATCATCTAATTTAGTTTTTCAATAGGAAGCTAACTGATCCAAGTGGCTCCAGACACATGCAGAAGTCCAAGAGGACTCAGGAAGGGTCAAAAATAAAAGTGTTTGGGTTATGATCAAACTAGGTTCATGTTGAATATCTCGTCGTCATGATCGTGAAGGTGCGAACGGTTCGTTAAACTGAGTCCGTATGCGAAAGTTAGGAGCAGTCAAAGTTCAGGGTTGACTTGGGTGACTGGGCAGGCTTAAGGAGACAACAATTTGGACAAAATCCAACCACCGCATTCCAGCCAACCTGGGCCATATTCTGGGAAATTTTGTGGCCTACTTAAATTGACTCCTACGGTCAATTTTCTGAATTTTCCAAATGACTAATTATTTTATATATAATTAAAATAAAATAATAAATATATATATATATAGTATTGTATATGTATATGTATAAGGTAAATGTATAAGTAATATGTATGTATATGTATATATATACTATATATATGTATATTGTAATATACATACATATATTATATTATGTAATATATACATATACATACTATAATACATATACATATACATAACATATATATATGTATGTATATGTACAATAAACATATAATATGTATGTATATAATATACATACAAATATACATACATATAATATATGTACTATATAATACTACATAATACATACATACATAAATATAAATATAATATATATATATATATTATTATATATATATGGGTGACGGGGTTGGCCAACCAACTATATTATATAAAAAAAACAAATTTTAAATATGGTCGATGAGCCATGACCCATGTCGGCCCCCAACCAACACAATATTACATAATGGGCGGTGGGCGGGCCACCTTCGGTGGACCCGACCCACCTCCACACTATATACAAATACGAAGAGGCCAGTGGGAGTTGAACCCACGACCGGCGGCTCCACTGGCCCCACCCACGCGACGACCCCACAATTTAAGTTGCTCCCAATTTAAACGGTCAACACAACGCCCAATACTAAAACGGTCACCACATCGCCCAATATCAAAATGGTTAACTGCGCTCATTTGATGCGTGTAACAACAAAACCATTACATAAATGGGTGATGGGCGAGCCACCTCCAGTGGACCCGACCCACCTCCACACTATATACAAATACAAAGAGGCAGGTGGGAGTTGAACCCACGACCGGCGGCTCCATCGGCCCCGCCCACGCGACGGCCCCACAATTTAAGTTGCTCCCAATTTAAACGGTCAACACAATGCCCAATACTAAAACGGTCAACACAGCGCCCAATACCAAAACGGTTAACCGTGCCCATTTGATGCGTGTAACAACAAAACCATTGTTTAAAAATTAATGTGCCAAACTTATATTACGTAACTGCCACTTCAATGTATCACATCAACGGTTGACATATTTAACACAAAATGTGGGATTCAGTCTTTTAATGGGATTTGAAACCTGATCTCAGCCGGGTAAGTAATCTCCGCCACCAATGAACCACGGGCTCGGTCTTTGTTTTATCCGCCCACAAATTTTATATATAAACCCAATTTCACAGTGCGCCTGGAGAACAAAGCGAAGGCGCAACACGGAAATCGAGACTATATTTTTTTATTGCAAGTGGAACCATGAACTTGGAAAAGAGCAAGCAGAACCATGATTGAGCCAAATTATGAGGAGGGCGAAATTTTGCCAATGTCCAAATTGGACAAATTTTATGTCGATTTTACATTTCTCAACGATACGAATCTGATGGCGCAGTCAAAATTTTGATCTGAGCAGCAAATCTTCAAATGACCCAGAGGATGGAATCTTTAAAGAATCTAGGGGTATCTAAAAGATTCCTTAAGCCCCAGATTTTCACTTTGTTAGAATTCAAAAATTTGACAGTCGATTTTACCCTATTCGACACCACAAATCTGATGGTGCATTCAGATTTTCCATTTGATCATTTAATTTTTCTGCCACTTTTCAAGTGGAGTGCAGGTGTCAGCGTTCATGTGTGAGCAACCATTTCCATGCGACTCGACGCTGCGAGATGGTACGACCAACTTTAGTAGTTTGACATCCTTTTTCTTCAGATGGTCCCAGGGTGTGAGGTATATGCATTGTGTTCATGTACTTATTTTTGCTATGAGATGCATTGTGCTGCATAGATCCCTATTTGATGGTTGATGCGGGATCTTGTTTTCTTACTTGTTTCATGATTCCTGCTTGATGTGATGCAGAATCATATGTGAGATGTACTTCTTGTCATGTTGTTATTGATATCCCTTTGTCATCATGTTGATGGGATACTTGATCCAGGTGGATGTTGGTGGTCACCCACCTATCCCACTTGGACCCCCACAACTGTCTCTTTCAGCTTTTTAGTTTCCTTAATTGTAGCACAATTTACTATTTTTAGCAGTTTTTCGAGTCTTGAACTTCCGGAGCCGTTTTGAGGCCCTAAACGACGTCTTTTGGGAAAACTAAGAGCAACATGGGTCCACAAATCCATGTTGCTCTTCCCAAAGTTGTAGTTCTCAGATAGATCTTTCTAACGAGATATTGTGCGTGACAAACAGAGATCGTATGCCAAAGTTACGACCCCGGGAAGTTGATGTACCAATTTACCCAAATGGGGCCCACAGTTTGGAGTTTCATCTTCTAGGGTTAGGTTTTTGGATGTTTAGGGTTTTCCATTACTTCTCAACAATAAATAGGCCTTCGAGCCTCATTGTAAGACAGTTCAGAGGCATGTAACCGCCACATCTCTTCTCAAGATAAGCTACCATCGTCCTAGCTAGTTATTTCCATTTATGTTTGTAAGCATATTTCAATATTTTATAGTAATGAAATGAAGTATTATTTCCGCTGCATCTCTGTATTTATGGTTATATCTGTAATCTATTGCATTCTTGATTAAATCTAGATCAGTGGTATCAGAGCGGTCTGTTTTTTCTCTATTTTTCTTTGCATGTCCCCAACGAGGTCGGGATATAAGGAGTTAGGGCTTGAATTGGTCAAACCTTTACAAGAACAGCCTTGCAAATCCCGACTCCCTCCCATGGTGGATGAAAAGAAAGACGAGGGGGTAGGAGATCCTATCAAAATCTTGCTCGAAGAAGCCCTCGAGCAACAAAGGAACGAGATGATGGAAAACTTTGCCCAGATCCTTTAATGGATACCACGGGCAACGTATTGGCGTCCAACAGCTACTCGAGAAACGCCACACCCTTTAAGGTACAAGTTAACTTTGAAATCCCCATATTCGAGGGTTATATAGATGCAAATGTTGTAGATAAATGGTTAAATCTGTTAGAAGGGTATTTTTCTGTTCATGATTTTTCTAGTCGAGAAAATATTATTTTCGCTCTTCTCAAAGCAGCCCCCCACGTCAAGGACTAGTGGGAAACCTACTACGAGCAAAAGGATGAAAGTACAGGCTCACTATTTTTAACCGCACCCACTTGGAATTCCTTACGGGATGCCATCAAGGAGCAGTACTACCTTGTCAAAAGCTATGAGGACAAATACATAAAGTGGACCACGCTACGACAGAGAAGGGACCAAGATGTATCGAAGTTCACAAACATTTTTCATACCCTTCACACATAGTTGGGTATCAAGGATTCTGAACTACATATGGTACTCAAATATCACAGCTGCCTACATAGGTACATCCAGGAAGAGATGGAGTTTCGGAACATCTCCTTGCTCAACATGACGTACTGATACGTATCAAAATTGAGCAAAAGTTTAAACAGAAGAAGCGAGACTTTGGATTTGTGAATCCAAAGCGAGGGAAAGGCTTCCCCAAATCGCAGAACCAAGGACAAAGCCAAGACGGGGCAACCCAAGACAACCTGTCGAAGCTACAAGAAAATAACAACACCACAAAGTTGAAGAAGGACACAGGAAAGTGGTGTGAGTTCCACAAGAGCCCCACTCACATCACAAGTGAGTGTCAGACCAAGCAGTCGCTGGTGGCCGAGTTGAAGGCTTCAGAATCAGTTGCATGTTCTGAACCTGAGCCAGAACTCGACAATGGGAATGTCAAAGGGAAGCAGATCATTGACGCAGAGCCCAACGCTATTGTTGCCACTACCAAGGTTTAGAAGAATGGTCCTGAATATCCAAAGGAGGGGGAGCATCTTTTCCACTCACAGATGTGGGTGAAGGGTTCGCCGCTGCAATTCATTGTCGACAGTGGCAGCCAAAAGAACCTCATTTCAGCAGAGGTCGTGAAGCGGTTGGGACTATAGACCATACCACACTCGCAACCATATAACATCGAATGGCTTCACCAAGGACAAGATCTTCGAGTTCGCCAGCAGTGCCGCCTTCCCTACAGCATCAAACCCTTCGTAGACGAGGTATTGTGTGATGTTGCACCTCTGGATGTTTATGATGTATTATTAGGCCAACCATACTTGTGGAGGCGACATGCTATGTATGAGTCAAGGCCTTGCGCTGTTATTATTTCCTTGTGTAATTCATTATATAAGATACCGGAGGTAGCCCATCTACCACCACCTCTTTGATCTCTGCTAAGAAAGGCAGTAAGATCATCTCCCATACTAGGAAATTTATTTTTTGTCTGGTTCACTCTCAACGTAAGGGGAAGATCGTAGCCACATCCATGACCCTCGCGAAGAGTTCCTCCATGCAGCAGCAACAACAGATGGATACAGTCACGAAAGTAGACAAGAACATCTTCTCCTCACCCACAGGGACACCGTTGCACTATCAAGTCAAGCATTCAGTTGATCTGACTCCCGGAGCACCTATACAATGGGTCGATGTATCGTCGCTCCATTCTAGAAAATACCAAGTACAAGCAACGACATGATCAACATCAGGTACCACACAAGTTTCAAGTGGGTGAAAAGGTCTGGTTGCATCGGCAGAAAGAACGCCTTACAAGAGCCCATACCAAGGTTGTGGGAAACAATGCTTTGGAGCACATCATTCCCCCATTCCTTCGCTTGCACCGAGTGTTCAATGTGGACCGCCCTCGACCATGCTTCCCACCATTACTGGACACATCAGAGGTTGCAAAACAACTCACTAGGGACCAAGTTCACTAGAAATTTCCTCATCTCATTGAGGGACTGAACACAATGGGGACCATTTCTTCCTAAGGGGGGAGGAATGGTCCAGGTGGATGTTAGTGGCCACCCATCTATCCCACTTGGACCCCCACAACTGTCTCTTTCAGCGTTTTAGTTTCCTTAATTGTAGCACGATTTACTATTTTTAGTAGTTTTTCGGGTCTTGAACTTCTAGAGCCGTTTTGAGGCCCTAAACGACGTTTTTTGGGAAAACTTGGAGCAACATGGGTCCACGAACCTAGACTCATGTTGCTCTTCCCAAAGTTGTAGTTCTCGGATAAATCTTTCTAACGAGATATTGTGCACGTCAAATAGAGATCGTATGCCAAAGCTATGACCCCAAGAAGTTGATGTACCAATTTACCCAAACGGGGCCCATAGTTTGGAGTTTCATATTCTAGGGTTAGGTTTTTGGATGTTTAGGGTTTTCCATTGTTTCTAAACAGTAAATAGGCCTTCGAGCCTCATTGTAAGACAGTTCAGAGGCATGCATCCGCCACATCTCTTCTCAGAGATAAGCGACCATCGCCCTAGCTGGTTTATTTCCATTTCTGTTTGTAAGCATATTTCAGTGTTTTACAGTAATGAAATGAAGTATTATTTCCATTGCATCTCTGTATTTATGGTTATATTTGTAATATGTTGTGTTCCTGTTTAAATCTGGATCAATACTCATGTTGTAGTCATGTATGTCTGAATTGAGATCCCTTTGATGCCACGATTGGCGGGATGCTCATTATTGTCATATGTGAAATTATGTCATACTCATAGGAGTCCTTTTTTTGAATGAGAGTTCCTGCAGCGGAACATCTCTTGGAGTCACTCCTGTGTGAGGGCATATTCCTTGTATGATAGAGAAAACACATGCATGTACATCATCACTCTTTCCAGCACTTAATGCAGCGACCTACACCATCTTGACACCGAGCCCGGAGATGTAGTTCCTCCTGGACGAACTTCGTTATCAACGTCTTGTAGATTATGTTGTTGATTCTTGTCATGTTCCTTCTTCTTTATAGCATGCATATATGTTCCTTATTGCTATTTTAAATGCAATTCTAATAACATCACGAAAGCAAAAAGATCTTGGTTAAATCTGGGAGTTGAGTCAACTCGGATCACTAACTTTGATAGAAAATACTACACCCTTACAAAGTGTGAAGTTCTAATCGTTGTTTATGTTATCTAAATAATTCAACATTTTTCACTATCATAGAACTTTCACTTCTATTTTGACCATTAAGATTTGAAATATATTTTCAACAAGCCTTTGTTACACATTTTCTTAAGTCATTGGATTTTACTAATACGAGATTATGAATTCACTTATTTTGTGAAGCCACAAAAGACCATATAGTTGAAAATGATTTCTCATATGTTATAAAAGTTGATTTGCTTCTCATTCCATTTAACATAAAAGCTATCAAAGTAACTTTGCTACTCAAAATAGTAAGTTACCTACAAAAAATATGTTAAAAAATTGCTATAGATATAAGCAAATTTTTACATAGTAGTAGTTTTCTTTTTATTTCAGTCACAATAACTTCTACTATTAATTATGTTGATATGAATTATATATTATGAGGTTCTTGTTGGTGAACTGTTAAGATTTGTCGTCCTCGACAGGTGTCGTGAATATCAACAATGTCTCCCCCGGTTAAACTCTAAAAGGCAGTGACCTCTGCATTCCATCGATTTAGGTTAAAGCGTTGACCAATATCAACCGTTGATCGCTCCACTCTAGTACTTGCATGAGGCAGGAGCGTAGAAAACCATAAGTTTGCATCATAACTGATACTGTAACTCAATTTTTTTCCAGCTCAGTTATGGACCGGGGAACTGATGCTGCTAATTTCCTTTTGGGAAATGTAATTCCCATATGCCTGGGTTATATTGGAGTTGTTAATCACAGGCAGACATATATTAATGGGAACAAAAGCATCCAAGATGCACTTTCATATGAGGATATTTTTTTCCGCAATTGTTCGGTATGCCAAAATTTAGCAAATAGATGTGGAATTCCACAATTGGCAAAGAAGTTGAATCAAATATTGGTTCTGCATATTAGAGCGATTCTACTTGGGTTAAAAGCTAAGATAAATTGTCAAACGGTCAGTGTGGTGAAAGAGCTTTCCACATATGGCGAGATCACAAAATCCAAAGTTGGACAAGGAACTTTATTACTCAACCTTCTTACAAAATACTCAGAGACATTTTCCTCAATGGTGGAGGGTAAAAATGAGGAAATGTATACAATAGAGTTGTTAGGAGGAGCAAAAATCCACTATATATTTTAGTTAATTTTTCTCAAGAGCTTAGAGGAGGTTGACCCGTGTGAGGATTTAACTAATGATGATATTTGAATGACAATTCAAAATTCCATTGGCCCGAGAAATTCTTTGTTTATGCCTGAAATTTCTATTGAAGTTCTAGTGTGAAGACAGATTGCTTGGCTATTAGATCCAAGCATTCAGTGTGCACACTTTATTTATGATGAGTTAGTTAAGATTGCCCATAAATGTGAGGTACCTGAGCTGGAAATATTTTCGGTACTCTCGAGGTGTGTGGATGAAGTTGTAGGAAACTTTTTATGTGAAAGTTTGGCTGCAACAGAGACAATGATTGGGCACCTTATTAAAATGGAGATGGACTAGATAAATATTTCACATCCTGCATAACTACTCAACAAGGTAATATATATATTATTAGCATTGACCATTGACAACTTAAAATATATAATATATATATATATATATATTATATATATATAATATATATATAATATATATTATATATATATATTATAGTTATATATAGTATATATATATATATATATAATATATATATTATATTATATATATAGATATATATAGATATATATTATATATATATATATTATATATTATGAGCATTGACAACTTAAAATGACGTTATAGACAGAAGAATCATAGCCCCACGAAATCAATTCATTCATTTATTCCTAAGACCTGTGTAGGACAAACACGACAATAAAACACCTCTGGTTCCCCGCAACTCATGTCAATCTATGTTTTATGCCTTAATATATTATGTAGTTACACTCTCTGTTGGGACTTGCGTAATTGATGCGTACAAACCACATTGCTGGAACTTGCTAATTTGGGGCAGTGCCAAACAAGCAATTCTCAGATGATGCCTTGTATTATGTAATTAAAATTAGTATATTTAAAGGTGGAATGAAAGCAACAATCACTGAGACCCAGAAGATGAGTGGCCATGCGACATTTTTTTATCCTTGGAACAACATTCCACCCCCTCCAATTAATTCAGATGTGTATTTAAATTGACAATCCCTACAATGCTACCATTAATGTTGAGCATCGTTACAATCACCAATCAGAAGGTACACATAATGTATCAAAGGAAATGTCAAAATCCAACATGAGATAATCATTTATTGAGAAAACAGAAGGAGAATAACAAAGTTTTTTTTTTTCCAAATATTGTGAGAGAAAATTAAAGATATTATCTGCCAAAAGAGTGAGAATCAAGTAGAATGAAATTAAAATAGAGAATAGTTGTTTCTAAAATTAAACTAGCATTTGCACCAAAAGAGTGTAAAGACATGCCAATAGAAGTGTAGATGAATGTAGAGTGACACAAAGGTATCACTGCAGGAAACAAGGATGTGGACGTGGAAGGCATGCAGAATCAAGAGGCTAAAGTATTGGTAAAGTAGAGCTTTCCAAGTGGGTAAAAGTGCATTATAGAATCTGCATTATATCAGATTTCTATCACCAAACTCATAACTAAACTAGAAGCAATCTTCAAGGATACATCACTGCGATATTCTACCATCTTCTCTTAACAACATCCTGGAGATTATGATGAGAAACTGTTTGGATGGGGGAGAAAAAATAATAATTGAGAAGCACACATTTCATGAGGTGCTCAAAAGTCTAAATGAATTGAAACTATGTCCTCTATTGCAATTTAAGGAATCCCTGAGTATTTTTATCATGTTGTGATTTTAGATGGGAAACAAATGAATTACGTGCTCTTATTCTTGTTTCAAAGTTTAGAAAATGAAGCTTGTATGACTAGATCGGTTGAAAAGGACCAATTTATTTTCAAACAAAACATGGAAATTTTGAAAACTTGATGCCTATTGGAATTTGGGAGCATGTGGAATAAATATTTCCTCAAGGATGAAGTTATAATTATGTACTTCCTATCACATGTATTAAGGATTTCAAACATGCTTTTCCAACAATTTTTGTTTCAAAAGTATGTGGAACTATAATGTATATGAATTTAGTAGTGAACATGGTTCTCTTCACTTTGGAACTTTTTGGAAGAGGAGATCAATTCCACTATAACACATAGGGATACACAAATTAGCAAATTGAGCATTGTGAATTTGCTTTTGATTATGACTTGTGTGTTCCCAATGGGTTACCAACATGTCTTGATGAAGGTAATGTTTGTTTACACAATAAAAAGACATAGTTGCAAAAACACTCGACCTTCTACTTCAGGGCTCAAACAAAATTTGCAGTAGGAAATATGTGAACAACATTATGTAATATGAAGTGGCAACAAGGAATTTATTATTATTATTATTATTATAAATTTGGAAAAATATTTCATGGATTGGTAAAAATACTCATAGTTCAAGTTGTTTACTTGAGTTTGACTCTCCTTCTTTAGTTCATAAGTGATAAATGAGAGCCAAGTTTCAATAAATGTCTTCAGTGTCCATTTTTGGTGGTTTCTTGCTTGAGGAAAATTTGTGGACCTCTGAAATTATTTATGTGTTCAACCAAGCCATGTAGAAAATCAATGAGGCAATGACGAAGACGAGCTTGAATGACAACAATCAAAAGAACATGATTCAAATTTCCAATACAAAGCAAGCCCCTACATATTCTATGTGAATCTTGTTAAGAGATACTTGAAAACAAGATGAAGTGGAGCTTTCAAGTCTACAAGATGACACAGAGGCGGTTGTGCCAGTAGCTGAAATATTCAAGAACAATGGGTTGGCATTGGAAAAGAGAATACTGACTTCTACTATTGACATGAAAGATGATGAAGTCCTTTTCAACTTGTCTAGTCTTCCAAGCTTCATTTTCTAAACTTTGAAACAATAATGGGAGCACATAATCCACTTGTTGCCCATCTAAAATCACAGCATGATAAAAATACTCAGGGATTCCTTAAATTGCAGCAGAGGATACCATTTCAATTCATTTACGCTTTTGAGCACCCCATAAAATGTGTGTCTCTCAATTGCTTTTTTTTCTTCCCCATCCAAACAACTTCTCATCATAATCTCCAAGATGTTGTTTAGAGGAATATGACAATGATGTCTTCTCGAAGATTGCTTCTAGCTTAGTTATGAGTTTGGTGATAGAAATCTGATATATTGCAGATTCGATAATGCATTTTTACCCACTTGGAAAGCTCTACTTTACCAATACTTTAGCCTCTTAATTCCTCATACCTTCCATGTCCACATCCTTGTTTCATGCAGTGCTACCTCTGCATCACTCTACGTTCATTTACACTTCTATTAACATCCCTTTACACATTTTTAATGTAAATACTAATTATTTTTACATAAGAAATAGGTACTAAACAACACTACATATTATACTTGTCTTAACATTTTCAAAACACCAAAATAAAATTATAACTTCATATTTTTATAACATTAAAATAAATTTAATGTGACAAAAATTAACATCATTGAAAACTATTAACACCACTCACTTCAATCACATTTAAAAACACTATTGACCGCATTACCAACCATTACTTTATAAATCAAGTAACACCACAACTCTTCCCACACAAAACACACCTCACATCATCTCTTAAATTGTTTCACATCAAAATAATATTAAAGTTAATATAACAAAAATTAACATCACTAAAACCATTTACACCAATCAATTCAATTTAATTCAATTCAGTTCAAAAACACCCTTACAATATTTATTTTACATCATTACCAACCATTAATTAGTAAATTGGGTCACACCACAACGATCTTCACACAAAACACACATCACGTCATCTAATAGATGTGCCATTGTGCATCCACAAGTAGTGGCAGTCCCACATCACTCAATAGGAGTTGAAGAGATTGATAACGATATATTAGCAACCCTGTCTTTCACGACAGGAGCCACCGTTGACACAGATCTCATTTGTTTTTCCCAAGAACTTTTCTATTTCTAATAACAGTCCTGGCGACAAATTTAATCTGTCCTAAAGGGTTTCTCAGCTCTGAAACACCGTCCGTCCATGACAACAAGCTGACAACTTCACGGGAAATCATGCCAACGCCCATGGTGACGAGGGCTACACTTGCCGCTCCCGTACTCTTAATAGCATTTACAATGACTCATATATCCTTTTAATGAAAAAATAACATTTCTACTGCACTTTAAGCGATTCGAATCTCGGGACAATTGGAATTTCAAAAATGTCAATGGCAGCTACTTCGGTGAATTGCCTTGTTTCCGGATTTGGACACACTGCCATGGTTGTTACCCCTGTTAAATACGGAGTGCTTTGCCAGACGCGATTTCGTGGGATCGAGTCACAGCGTCGCACTTTCAAGCGCTCTAGGTAGCTGAAAGTGCCCCTGAAATCATTTTAGTTCGCGTGCTTATCTTATTTTTGCTTATTTTTGGATTTACTTGGGCCATTGCAAAATTTTCAGCTCGATTTTCACCTAGTTATGCAAAAAATCAGTTGAACTAGCAGCACTGCAGCTGAAAATTTTAAGTATCCGTATCATGGATTATGGTAAACGACCTTCCTGGTTAATACAATTAACAATATATTTGCAAGTTCAGTCTCAAATACTATGATAAAACAGTATATACTCACTGTTAATTCGGTGTTGCTACTTAATGCCCAAGGGTAAACATTTTTACATTTTTTAGGTGCGCTTAATGCGGGGGAGAATTATACTTAGTATTGCCAATTAAACTACTTTTAGGTTAAGCTACTAAACCTTAAATTTCATGGTTTACATATTACTTAGTATCACCAATTAAACTATCTTTTAAGCTAAGCCCTTCTACAGTTTAAAACAGTGATTTTTTTGGATGGGATTATACCATTCCATGTGCCTACTTTTTTTTGGATGAGATTAAACCATTCCATGTGCCTATCCTTACTTACATGGCATGCTTCTTTTGCAGCTTTAGGGATTCAATGATTCTTGTTTCTTTTAAATATTAGTGAGATTCTCTTAGAACAATAATATGATATCCGAAAGGTAGGTTGAGTAAGGCGTAAGTGGTTTCAGAGCTTTCAGTGTGTTGGTTTATGCGTTATTTGGTGAATTAACCAGGACACTGTTTCAACCGCTGCTGGCAGGCTCTTGCACACTAAGAGAACGCGGGCGCACATTTGGCCCTTCATATCCCTAACTTAGGAAGGTTAGAAACTTGGATGAGCATACTCGCTAAAATTCTAACATAATTACTATAGAGGGCAGGTCAAGAGATTTCTAAGCATAATTTATTTGGGTCTCTACACGATGTTTAGAAGTTCTTGCAGGTCATTGAGTCCAGTACGTCGAAGCTCCAATGGGCTGTTATTTGATAGAATGTGAAATCCAAAGATTCCTGTAAATTGGCCTTTAGTTTGAATCGGATCCCAACTTCATTGGATAATGTAGCTATCTAGGAGTCAGGGTTCTTTATGAAATCATTTAATAAGAAAAATAATTTTCTTCCATGAAGTTCAGGAATCATCACAGTAAAGGAACGTTTCCACTATACGGTGAATTTATAGAAACTTTTTCTTTGCAACTCATGTTCATCGTCTCTTGGCCCCAGACACGGTTGAGTGAATAGATATTTCACGTTGTCACGATTTATTCTAAACTCAAACTTTCTACCAACGAGGTAGTCTCCACACATTTACAAAGGATGAATCGCCACAAGAACTTATGGACCATGCAGGAGATAATTCAACTCATGTTCTTTGAGTCTCCGTAACTCATAGCATACAACATGCTCATATTGGTAAAGAACTCCTCAAACACTCTCTTTACATGCATTTGTGCACACAATACAATCTTAATTTCAGGGTCATGGTAAGCTGACGTGCAGTGAGAAAATCTAGACCCTATAACGAGGAACTAAAAAAAAATTGATTAACACCTCTCAGAATAATGGAAACCTTAACACTAGATACGCAAACACATTATTCTGAAAATAAGAACAAGTACAAAATCTGTATTACTCAATCACATCAGTCTTCTATTAACTAAAAGAATAAAATTACAGTGCAATAGTTCAAAACGTAGTGAATAATACCTCTATCCTCCCTTTCTTTATGGATGACGAATAGGCTAGGAAGTTACAAAAATAGAACATTCCTGTGGCGCTCCCGTATTAGGAATGGAAATCTTAACAATAGGCTGCCTATAAAAGTGCACCCTGTTAGAATTTCCCAAACCCAGCATCTGATACTTAATTTCAACCAATTAGTCACTAAACAAATACACGACTAATTTCTTAACCAAAAAATATTTAGCGGAAGCAAAATTACTTGATCTGAATCACATACACATAAACAGATTTCTGCCCAATCAACAATTCTTCATTAATAAATTAATCATGAAACTTACTTGGAATTTTAACTTGGGATAGTGGCCCAACCGAGAAAATACAAATTATAAAACTAATCACCAACCTCTCTGCACTCTCTTGGACCT
The DNA here is from genome assembly GCA_000404065.3 of Pinus taeda. Taxonomy (NCBI): domain Eukaryota; kingdom Viridiplantae; phylum Streptophyta; class Pinopsida; order Pinales; family Pinaceae; genus Pinus; species Pinus taeda. The sequence continues at coordinate 134,882 of APFE030207659.1, forward strand.
GTCACCGCTCAAACTAGCAAGGGACCTAAAGGGGATTCCTAAAGGAGAAAATGCTAGACCAAGGGCAACAAATGGAGACTTAGCCCATTGTCACCTCAGCTAAGGCTCCCTACTATTTATGGACTTTCACCGATGGGAGGAGACCCAGTATATATGGAGTCACAAATGAAGGATAAATCAACAAGTGGATATAGGGTGACCCAAATAATCTCTTTCCAGAAGAGGTTGAAGAATGGAGCTTGCTTGCTTTCTAAGCAAGGTACAAAATCTTCTAGGAGAAGGGTGTGGGGATTTGAGGGCTAGGTTTATGGGATATGACTTTTGAATGAGTTTTTCAATCCTTAAAATCCTTATTGAAGTTGGTGTCCTAGGTGGTTCTTGAAGAATTGTCTTTTCAAAGGAGCGAGACCACACAGGACCAGGTGGGTTCAACTTAGGTCAAGAGATAATGATTTAGCAATCAATGATGTTCTTAACCTAGACAAGGAGGGGGTAAGGGTCAAAGAAAGAATTTTCACTTAAAGGTGTAGAATTGATCCTATGAGGCACTAGCCTTGGGGAAACTAGGGAAAAGTTTGATCTCAGAGCTAGGGCTTGGCTTTTCTCACAACTCCATCGTCGGAATGGCTTCAAAATTGGAGGTCTTGAGGAGACACCAGTGCAGGAGAGGTTGGGAGATTTAACTTTTTGGAGGGCTATTTTGTCGGGAAAATGATACCTTAGGTGAACCAATTTGGCTAGACCTAGGAAAAAGTGAAAAGGATGAAGAAATAGATTTAAAGTGACCACCTTTTGATGGATCAGAGCCTAATTCCTTTTGGGGATATGTAGTCAAGGAGAACTATGAAGATGGGTCTCGTTTCTTGTTCAAGGAAGCTCTCAAAGTCAACTTCGTCTAATGTTAAGGGCAAGAGAAGAAAAGTGACCTTAAAAGCATTTATACTTCGTTGCAAATGGAGAAGGCTTGTCAAGATAACTTTGACCTCTAGGACAATTCGTTCATCAAACATGGCCCATATATAGAGATAAGCTCTATAGAGACATAATTCCACATTGATGTCGTAAGTTGTTAAATTGGCAACTAGGGCCAAACTTCATGCGGGTCATCTTATTCATGGCTAATAATATTTTTATTAGATTCCTCTTGTTGAGAGGTGTAGGATTGATCTAAAGATCATCCGATTCCGACAAGTATTTACTATTTATGGAGATATGAATTTATTTTGATTATGGAATTATTATCAAGCCGACCTACAACTCATGTAGGCTCAGAAGCCCAATAATCGCATCTATTCAAACATCAACGTTGTGTATAAATACATGAGGACTTTTTCTCATTTGCACTCGCTGATCTCATCACATCTCTCTCTCTCTCTCCTGTGCAGAAAAGAGGCTCTTCTCTACTGCGTAGAAAAGAGACCTTTCTCACACATGTGGAGGAGAAGTTGCAGATTTTAGGGCAGCAACTGCAGAAGTGAAGTTTGACCTGCGTGGACTAGAAGATCTCCTCATCTGAACTACGTTGTAGGTTCATCTGAACCTCCTCTTAAGGCTGCAACTTTTGGTGGTGGAATCAAGTCGATCCAACGGATGGTTTGCGAGATATCGACTGCCCTAGTTTGAAGGAAGCTGCTGAAACTGAAGCTACAACTGTAGAAGTGAAGTTTGACCTGCATGGACCAGAAGATCTCCTCATCTGAACTGCGTTGTAGGTTCATCCGAACCTCCTTTGAAGGTTGCAACTTTTGGCGGTGGAATCAAGTCGACCCGACGGACGGTTTGCGAGATATCGACTGCCCTAGTTTGAAGATGAAGCCGCTAATGCTGATGCTGCTAATCTAGGGTTTGTTACTGTTGATATAAATAAGATTTATTGTACTATTTCTCTCTGCTGAATTATTGAAGATAAAGGAAGATTTGATCAAAGGGTTTCCCCATACCAATGTTACTTGGGAGCGGGAGCGGAAGCGGGAGCGGGAGCGACCATTTTCAGAAGCTCCCGGTTTGGGAGC
>APFE030207659.1:151557-180461 GCA_000404065.3 Pinus taeda
GTACAAACCCACCTATCTCCATCTTATGTGATAATACAAGTGCAATCAACATTTCAAAGAACCCAGTCATGCATTCAAAGACCAAGCACATACCTATCAAATATCATTTTCTCCGGGAACAAGTGCTGGAACAAAAAGTCAAGCTGGAGTATGTTCCTTCTAAGGAACAAGTTGCTGATATACTCACCAAAGTACTGCCTAGGGAAACTTTTGAATACCTCAGACAGACGCTGGGAGCAGTTGATGCGTCATCTTGCTGTTAAATCTTGTTAGTTTCAGAGAAAAATGGGTGTACGCGTGTTGCCCGAGGAGTATCCGCGTATATACGCCGGTTTGTGCAGATACAATCGCGTATATGGAGGCTTGATGGATATCAGGAGGGACGGGCCCTGGTTGAAGATAGTCTGATATGGGTCTGAAAGAGACCATCTGGCGCTGGTTCAGGGGAGCAGATAATCTTCTAATGATGCATTGTTGGCATTATCTTAGAAGCTTTTGGTTCTATTTCTCAGCTGTTGTTGGTGGAACAGAGGCAGAGGGAGAACAAAAGGAAATCTTGGTTGCTGATCTGAATGGTGATTGACAGATGCTGCTGCTATCAGTTATTGGTGACTTTCATAAGTCTTGCTCTACATATTTCGTCTCTATGTCATGTATCTCTTTTATGGTGTCAAGGTCATGTAATAGCCTATTTTGGTTTCCCCACTATGCCTTGGATGAAGATGTAATGTACTTGGTTGTCATATATAATTTTCTGATGTATCCCCATTTGGTTGGGTGGATGATCCCCACGTGGTTGGGTGATGGTTGTATGTATTGAGTCCTTTGGTGATAGGAAGATCTTTTATGATGTATATGTCATGGTTCTTCTTGAAGAACATCTTTTGCAGATCTTGCCTACAGTCTAGGGGAGCATGGTCAGCACAGCAGGGTAGAGATTTCAGCATGTACTCAGGGGGAGCACAACCCTTTGCCCTTGATGACAAAGGGGGAGAATGATCTTGAGGTTGCCATCAAGTCCAAAGGGGGAGATTGTTGGCATTATGGCACAAGTTTGATGCTATGGCACTGGTGTTGTCCTTGATGGCAACTCACCTTGGTGACAGATCACAGTTCAGGCACTCAGAAAGAAGAAAAAGACATATACGTAGGTTCACTTTGACGAAGCCGTGTATACATGCGGGTTGGACGTTACCAAGGCGCGTATGCGTATACACGCACTTTCATGCAAGGAAAAACGCGTATATGTGGGAGATCTTATTTTTGGTTCTAGGTATTTAGTCCTTGGTATTTGAACTTATGGTTTTGGACCATGGTATCTCGTCATAAGTGTTGATCCCAAGTTTTGGGTTCATGGTATTGAATTGGTATGGTTTTGGACCGTGGTATTGTGGAAGGGCTAAGACTATAAAAGAGGAAGGAGATCATTTGGCAAAGGATGATCTGAATTAATTGGATATCTAATATATGCTAGATCTGAGATATTGGTGATTGGGGTTATGGTGCAGATATGGATCTAAATGAAAGAGGAACCTTAGCGCAGAGAGAAAGATAAGTTCTATTGATGGGTCATAATCTCAAGGCTTGAATGATAGTATCTTTGTATGATTTTGATCTATTATATGTGGCACATATTTGATCTATAAATTTGATAATCTGGGTTAATTAGTGTCTGAATATTTGAAAGAGTGAATTTTCCTTTTTAGATCTGTACGCAGGTTCATTGAAGCGAAGGCGCGTATACACGCTGGTTCAGTGAATGAAAACCGCGTATACGCAGGTTGTTCCAAACATAGATGCGTATGCACGCAGGTTCAGGTTATTAAAGTAGCGTATATCTTTTGAGTTGTGATCTAGCTGCTTCTGTTTATTGCTGCAGTGTTCTGGGTTCAGAATTTGGTGTGTAGTTACTGTTACTGTGATTTACAGCTGTCAGAGAAGAGTCTACTTGATTCATTGCTAATTGGTGAAAAGGAGATTGTTTATGATTGTTTGAAGTTCATGGATCTAGTCTGAAAATTTATGAAACGTGGTCCCTGGAAGAAAGAGAAGGTTGTAGCCTTCTGTAGGCCAGCACCTACGTACTAGTATCTTGGCTAGTGCAAGAGCTAAGGGGGTTGTAGCTCCCTTCCAGGATCAGCTGGAGAACGAGAGAGGGTTGTAGCTCTCTGCAGGTTACAGCCTGCGTACTGGTAAAGGACTGCACCAGTACATTGTAAAAGAAAGTTTCTAATTAAAAGAAGATAGAGACGAATTGCAGCAGGTGGTTTTCACCCACATTGGGTTTCCACCTTACATCTTGCATTCTTGTGTGTGATTGTCCTCAGCTCTGTTTTACTGTTTATTTGATTCTAATACACAGATTAATGATCAACATCTGTAAGATAAATTAAATTATTAGTCTGCATTGCATACGCGGGTTTACTTCTCTATAGTCGCGTATATACGCGGTTTTATCTAACTGAAGTAGCATATATGATCTGGGTTTGAAAAAGAAATAAGTGACTTGATAATACTGATTCACCCCCCTCTCAGTATTATTTCCAATAGAATGATGTCTGGGAAGTTTCGCAGACCCCCGGACGAGAAAGTTGTCACTTCTAAATGGCTTTACAAGATAAAGTATGCAACAGATGGAAGTACGGAAAAGTATAAGGCTCGTTTTGTTGCTCGTGGCTTCTCCCAGAAGGGAGGTATATACTATAGACTATGATGTGATATTTGCACCTGTTGCCAGATATACGACCATCCGCTTGATCATAGCCCTTGTGGCTTCACAAGGATGGAACCTACATCAGATGGACGTCAAGACCGTGTTCTTGCACGGTTCGATCAAAGAAGAGGTCTATGTGGAGCAACTCGAAGGAGTTGAGATTTATGATCGAAAATCTCATGTATGCAGGTTGAAGAAAGCTCTCTATGGGCTGAAGCAAGCACCTCGAGCATGGTATGAGAGGATCGATAGCTACTTGATGAAGCTGGGATTCACTAGGAGTGAAGCCAATCCTAACCTTTATTTTAAGGTTGAAGATGACAAACCTCTCATACTGGTGCTGTATGTGGACGACCTCTTTCTAACAGGTGCAGACCCTCTCATTCACAAATGTAAGAGGGAGTTGGCTTCTGAATTTGAAATGAAGAACCAAGGACTTGAAGTGAGGCAGAAGCCAAGGGAAATTTTCCTATCTCAAGGAAAATATGTGGTGAAGATTCTGGAAAAATTTGGTATGGTGGACTGCAAGCTTGTGACTACCTCGAGGATCTTAGCTTTCAGAAGTTATATGGTAGTGATGTCGAACCAGATTTTGGAAATGCCTCTGAGTTTCAAAAACTCATTCGCGTTGATGTTCCTGGTGAACCTTCGTCCGGGCATATGTTTTGCAGTCAGCATTGTGAGCTCATATTTGGTTGAGCCTCATTGGATTGATGCGAAGAATCTTCTGATATGTCTTCGTGGCATAATCACTTATGGGTTAAGATACACTGCCGGAAACGTGAGATTACTTGGATACATTGACGCTGATTGGGCAGGCAATGTGGAGGACCGTAAGAGCACTTTCGGGTGTTGTTCCTCCTTGGGATCTGCTTCGATATCCTGTATGAGCAGGAAGCAGAAGTCGGTGGCTTTCAGCACTGCTGAAGTAGAATATATTGCTGCTAGCATGGCCTCCTGTGAGGCAGTTTGGTTGCGAAAGCTCTTCAGTGAGCTGTTTGAATTTACATTGGTACCACCGTGATCCTATGTGACAACCAGGGGGGGGATTCATTTGTCTGAGAATCTCGTATTTCATGATCACTCCAAGCATATCGATATCAGGTATCATTATACTCAAGATACGGTGCAACAGGGAGCTATAAGGCTCCAACATATCGGTACAGATGAATAGGTCGCCGACATTCTGACAAAGCTCCTCGGAAAAGTCAAATTCTTGACTTTCCGAGAACAACTTGGTGGTGTTAAAAGACCCTCCGATGAGGGTCATGTATGATGCATTGAGCTCTGGGAGCTCCGGGGAGGTGCGGGGTACTTCTTGGAGCAACATATGACCACAAGGTGATTCACCATCCCCTGGTGGTGTACATGTACACCCCGTGGCGACTATGTAGTAGGATGATTGGTTCTCTTGTGAGGCTTGGATTGATGTGTTCTCCATGGTGATTGTAGCAAGATTGATGTGTTCTCCTGTGAGGTCTGGATTGATGTGTTCTCCATGGCGATTGTAGCAGGATTGGTGTGTTTTCCTATGAGTCCTGGATTGATGTGTTCTCCATGGCGATTATAGTAGGATTGATGTGTTCTCCTGTGAGGACATGATTGATTAGTTCTCCTATCGAGGCATCCTACCCATGCAGTCTGGGACTCATGGGAAGTACCTCTCATCTGATCAATGAGCAAGGAAATGAAGTTAGGGGCCATAGTAGTATGGATGGACGCATCGTTGTATCTACCGTACTCCCTACGCTAGGATGACCTCCATTGATCTGGGATCAATGATACTGGTCTGGGACCAGTGGTAGGAGTGGTACATTCTATAACACTGACTTCGGGTCGGTTGTTACTGGTCTGGGACTAGTGGTACGCACTCTAAGACTGACTTTGAGTTAGTGGAGGATGTTACTGGTCTGGGACTAGTGGTAGGAGTTGTACTCACTATGACACTGACTTTGGGTTGGTTGAGACAGGACTGGGACCAGTGGTACATACTCTGAGACTAACTTTGAGTTAGTATGATACATCCTTGATCATTTCTTCTTCTTCATAATTCAGACAAAAACAAAGCAGAATAGAACAAAGTAGAGCAGAGCATAACAGAGCAGAGCTGTACAGATCAGTACAGGGCAGAACAAGACAAAGCAGAACAGGCAGAATAGAGTAGAGCAAGGCAAGGGTCAGCCTGTACAGGGCAGTGCATTTGATGGATGAATAGTAGCGACCGACAGACAGATTGCAAATGAAGTTCTCTCTAGTTGAGAGGGAGTGTTAAATTGGCAACTAGGGCTAAACTTCATGTGAGTCATCTTATTCATGGCTAATAATATTTTTATTAGATTCCTCTCGTCTGAGAGGTGTAGGATTGATCTAAAGATCATCCAATTCCGATAAATATTTATGGAGATATGAATTTATTTTGATTATGGAATTATTATCAAGCCGACCTACAACTCATGTAGGCTCAAAAGCCCAACACTCGCATCTATTCAAACATCAACGTTGTGTATAAATACAGGAGGACTTTTGCTCATTTGCACTCACTGATCTCATCACATCTCTCTCTCTCTCTTGCGCAGAGAAGAGGCTCTTCTCTACTGCGCAGAAAAGAGACCTTTCTCACACATGTGGAGGAGCAGTTACAGATTTTAGGGCAACAACTGCAGAAGTGAAGTTTGACCTGCGTGGACCAGAAGATCTCCTCATCTGAACTGCACTGTAAGTTCATTTGAACCTCCTTTGAAGGCTGCAACTTTTGGTGGTGGAATCAAGTCGATCCGACAGACGGTTTGTGAGATCTCGTTGCCCTAGTTTGAAGGAAGCTGCTGAAACTAAAGCTGCCACTGCAGAAGTGAAGTTTGACCTGCGTGGACCAGAATATCTCCTCATCTGAACTGCACTGTAGGTTGATCTGAACCTCCTCTGGAGGCTGCAACTTTTGGTGGTGGAATCAAGTCGATCTGACAGACGGTTTACGAGATATCGACTGCCCTAGTTTGAAGATGAAGCCGTTAATGCTGATGCTGCTAATCTAGGGTTTGCTACCGCTGATATAAATCAGATTTATTGTACTATTTCTCTTTGCTGAATTATTGAAGATAAAAGAAGATTTGATCAAAGGGTTTCCCCACACATTGTGGGGTTTGTCCCTGGCTAGCCGCCACATCTTGTGTCTCTTGTCTTGGCTTGTTCTCTGTCGATCGTTTAATGTTCTATTTGCACTTTACTTTATGTACATGTGATTGCTAATTTGTGGAATATAATAAGAAAAGAAGTAAACTGTTATAAGGGTAGAACATACCATAACTTAACAGAAGTGCATGCAACAACTAGCCCTAAAACAATAAAAATCTCATGATCAATGTATGCAACAAAGTAAAAGAAAATAGCGTCAAAATTGTATTTACATGTAAGAGAATATATCCAACCATTATCAAATTCGCAATATAAGAAGCTCCAAGATAAGAAGACCCAATCTACACATCAAAATTCATCCATGATCCAAAAATATCCTCCATGGAACAAATGCGAAATTCTTAAGAGAGAAAATGATCCAAGTCAAGTGATGATACAAAGTGAATTCATCTAAATCCTATTTATACACTCATTAGGAGTTCGAATTACCTAATAGGGCCTACATTAACCCCTAAAATAAAATAATGTGCAAATCAACTAACTTTTGGTGACAAGCACACCAAACTAGCTCACAAATAAAATAATAAACCTCTTAAGAGGTTAGATGGTAAATAATACATGTCGTAGGGCCTTCCAAGAGGCCTGATGAGGTCCATCGGTGCCATAATGAAAAATAGGACCCTCAAAAGTGATGGACATAGGGTTAGCCCCTTGTTCTCCAAACAATAAACATGTGGTGCTCCCAATGGGTGTGGGGGCACAACCATAACCTCATGGGTTTCCAAATGAGTCAAAGATGCTCGTAGATCATCTGTAAGGGCTCTGCTGGTGGTGCAGGTGATGCCACATCATCCTACAAGTCCTGGGTTAGCTGCCAAGTGTATGGTACATGTGTGGGGCCGGCTGGGCAAAGGTGAACCAGGTGCATCTTCCTCATCCTCGAGCAATCTTTGAACATCCTTGGGGATCCATGGATTGTCTACTGTTGTGGAGGCCCATGGCTCTCAACACACACACTACATGTGCCAATGTATCCCCCTGGAGGATTAGGACCCTGTATAGGGAGACCAAACCCAAGATGTAGACCATCTGCAATCCTGCATAAGATCCAATGCATCCCCTACCCTTTCAGTACAATAAGTCATTAGAGAAACTGAGTAAATGAGCTTACCAACCATGGACCACGGGTGGGGACTTCATAATGGCCTGCCCTTCCATAATGGGCTTTGGGATATGCCAAAATCTCCCAAACTCCAAATGGGATTAATCAAGTATCCTATTAGGTGGTTTCTACTTCTAAGAGGGATAATATGTTCAAGGTACATCCTTTAAAAGGTGGTGGCATGTAATAGATAGGTGAATGGGGTAGGGGATGAGAAGGGGCAACTCTGGGCCATATTCTAGGGTATAAGGGTAGCTAATAAAAAGGCAAGCCCACACTTGGGTTTATAATGTATAGGAGAGAGCAATTGTGGTACATGAGTTGCCTCGACCTTGATTTCACCCTTTTTTATATGCCTTTTGCCTTTTTATCTTTTTCTTTGATTAACTGCTCGGGGCTCAAGGGGTAAGAGCATGATACATAAGATATAGCAGTGAATACCCAATTTTAAGGTAGGGCGGTTCATTGCCCACCAAGGGTTGGGACAATCATGGGTTCCTATATGATGAAGAGGCTCATAGAACTTGTAGGAACCAGGGTGATGGCCATGATGATGGGGTAGAGCTCATGTATTGGCTTTTGCCCATGTGCTAAATGTGTTTGTCCCCACCATCTTTTGCATTTTGTGGTACATTTTCCTATTGAATGTGGTTAAATATGTTTTTATCTTTCTTTTTTGCTGCATCAACCTCTGGGGCATCGTCCTAGGCCCGACCCAAGGTGAGGACAATGGGAAGGGGTGAGCTAACCCTATGTGGACCTAGTGGAGGAATGTGGACCTAGATGGGAGAAATGATGAATGGGGTAATAATGAGTGGAAAGGGGGTAATATATACGGATAAGGGAGCAGGACCACGCAACCAAAATCAGGGTTTCCCGTGAAATACCATCCCTAAATTCAAATGGTCAGTAAAAGACTAGAATCCAAGGTTAATATCCAAAAAGGGTGTAGGGGATAGGAGCATAGACCTAGCCCATTCTTTTCGCCGAATCCCCCCATTAATCCATGTCTAGAAGTATCCATGATAAACAAACTACAATACTCAATTACCAAATTACAAGGCATACCTTTAGGTTCAGGAGGCCCACCTTCAAACATACGATCATGGCGGATGGGTGAGGGACCACATGGCTGGCTCAGGTGGCGGAGAAACGACACAATGAGCTAGCTAGTAGCTACAAGGGGCTGCTGGCTGCCGATTGAGGACCATCTTGGAGAAAAATTTCTCTTAAAGATATCACCCTCAAAATGGTGGGTAACAGGACCCAACACACGCTAACTGAGAAACCTCTCTTAATCCTGTGCTATTGTTGTGTCTTAGCTCCTCACTTTAGGCTCAATTTATAACTTTCCTAAGGTAAGATTGATGACCAAAATTAGCTTGTCAAGTTAACTGAAGATAAGTGACTTTCCTTTAGTTAACTATCCTATGTTTAGCTTGCTCTACTTTAACTCAAGTACAAGTCATAAATCTAGCTTGCTTTACATGCACATCTCATGCATATCACACGTAACACATTCGCATGCGTGCAACTCACTTGCACACTCTGCATGTCGCATGCAAGTTTCTGAGGCAAATCAAGGTGCTTCTATTCAAGACATGACTTGAAGTACCTTCAGAGCTACAAAAATCAACACTCCCTTTTATCGAGGGAGGTACTTCTAGAAGAACCTCCTCCATGTGAATATATTCTAGTGAGACATTGGATGAGCCTTCCTGTTTTGAAATGACACATATAGGCCATGAAGATAGGTTTAAAACCTCTTATGGAGGATTCAATGATTAATTCCGGGTTTGCAATTGTAGAGTATAGAAATAGGGTTGTTTTATTCTCCCAGACAAAGGGAGTTGACTATGATGTTACTCATAAGGATTCTCTTAGGATGAGGGAATTGACCATGTTTAGGTTGTTTTAGTTTCCACAGGTTTTGAGGTGCATGAAAGGGACTTGTTACTTGTACCATGAGCTTGGTATTTTTAGGATTGATGAGTTGCCTTGTGTGTATTTCTATCTTTGTGATTTTGATAGATGTGATTCACTTATCTTGGTCTTGTATGGAGATGAGATTATTGTTACAAGATGTCCTAAACAACTTGTGATGTGGTTACTGAAGATTTTGGCCTATGATGTTGACTTGAGGGATGATGAAGTTTGGTAGGTTGCTTATGATCTAGGGCTATGTTCCTTCAAAGTAACAAGTCGTTAATGTTCTTTGGAGATTTGAGATGCTATGATAACATCTTGTGTTGATAGATACAATGCTACTTCTACAACTTACTGACATTGATATTTCAATAAAAGTGGGAAACTATGGTGAGCATAGATGTGATATTTAATGAGGAGGTGAGGTATTCTAGTTCACATGATTCTCCTTTAGTGATTGAGGAGAAAGAGGAGGTTGTTGTTTCGAAGACTCAATTAGAGACTAGAAATGAGTCAGATTCAAAGGGAGATGAGGTGAGATTGGGTGTAGATATGCCCTCATCTACTACTTCGTCTCCTAGAAGTTGAGATGCATTACCTAGACATTACAAAAGGAACAAGAGCATGCAGGAGTGCCTAGATCTTTCTTGAGAGTGAGTGTTCCTCCTAGGAGATATGCTAGTCATGTTTCTTTGATTTCCTCCATCCATGAGACTTCTTATTATCTTGAGGAGGAGAGGTGTGATGCCTTGATGGAGGAGTGTGATGTTTGGCGGATAATGGTTGATTTCTAGATTACAATAGGAATATATTTACAGGTGGTGGGTTTGGTGGAGTTGTAGAGGGATTTGATAGGTGTTTGTAAAAGCACTCTCCTCATAAAGAAGAAGTGTTAACTTTCAGGGTTACTTTGAAAGTGTTTACACCGTGTTTGGGGGTGCTTCATGAGATTTGGGGTACATGGTGCATGATTATCCCCCTGATGGTCCATGATGGATTTGCACATGGGAGATAGTTTGTGATGGATTTTCACATTAGAGATGGCTTACTTCCCTGTCACTTAACCGTAGGTGCTTGCATGATATTCTTCTTAAGGGCAATGGAGATCTTGAGACAGCTTGGTGACATTCTACATGATAGCCGCATGAAAATGGTTATTTACTTGGAGAATGCCTTGCAATGGAGGAGGGCGTTTGGTGCTAGATAGCATAGGGTTGTTTGGTTGCTTGCATGGAGTATTATAGTTGACTCAGGGACCCCCCGAGTTGCAACAATGTTCATGCAGGTGGAGTGGACCTAGTAGTATACATGACTTAGGAGGTTGTTGGAGTCATTAGAGGCTTGTAAGAAGAGTGTTGGACACACCATGTGGAGTGCCTTCACATTTGGAACTTGCTTATGGATGACACCACCCTAGAGCTTGAAATGTGTACCCTTGCAGTGTAATGCTGCACATGTGCAAGCCTACATATTATTGTAGGTTGATTGTAAGGGCATAGGTGCACATATGTATTTTTGGCCTTTCTTACCTCTCATATATATACAAAGGAAGAAAAGAGTCCTTTCACATTATCATCATTTTCATTCACTTTGCACTTGTTTTCTTGGAGTGAGTCTCTAAGGTTCTTGAGGAAACCCTCGAAGAATGTGATATTCCCACTTAGTAAGGTTGCTAAGGGAAATATCAATTTTGACCAATTTTGTCCATTTTTGGGTTGCAACTTAGGAAAAGTGGGTTGTGGGGTCCCACTTGCAATTTTGAGGTGAAAGAAGGCTCTAACATAAGGGAAAAAGGAAAAATCAAATTGCTAGTGGATGGTGGGGGCCACCCCAAAGAGAAATACGCTCCCCTTGGCTAATACATGCTCATGGAGGGAAGAGAGGTGAAGAAATTGATGAATGGGATCCACATGGAGAATTGGAGGCCCAAGACTAAAATAGGAGGGGCATTCATCATTTGGGGCATCTTTGATCATTTGACATAGACACTTGACTAGCACGCTTGAGTTGAGAGCCAAGTCTACATGTGCTATTGAGCACATGAGATTTTCATGCGAGAATCTCACCCTATCTTCGATGGACTTCTAGGCCAACCCAAGGAGGTGATCTGCATTACATTTGATTTGATCTGGGAGCTTGTCTAGCAAATTCGTGGCGCTGGTTCAACAGGTTGGGCGTAGAAAGGGGAATACGCTGCATTTGGAGGAGCTAGTTGTGGAGTTGAGAATTTGTTGGGCTTTCAGGGAAAGCCAAGGGCCATCATTTGCCGGAGATTTGGAGCATTGTCTAGGCTCCATTTTGTGTGAGACTGTTGTACCAATCAACCACTGTCAAGGCTTGCGTAGGCCTGCGCAGTGGTGATTTTGTACCACACGTGGGAGTTTGGGAGAAGGTGGAATTGGGGCTAACACTTGTGGGGTAATTCCGAAGGGGAATTTTGCTGAGCATTGCAACCAATATTGGGGCCATCAACGGTGTTATTCTCTGGAGGGTCGATATACCCAGCAGCTGGAGGAGAGCGTGGAACTTAGGCTGAATTTCAGAGGTCAGCATTTGACCAGACCCTTTCTGGGTTTTGGCGGGTTATTCGTGGGGAGCCCGGGGTTAATTTCTCGGAATTTTTTTGAGCACCGGAGGAGGACCTAGCAACCATTTCTTACAGCCAACAGTGCAGTTTCTGGGGCCAGCATAGAGCATTTTTGGGGACACTTTTCTTGTGGTTGAGCAGTTGATTTCATCACCTGGGTCTTGTTAGCTTGCCTTGGGCAAGCTCGGGTGCATACATTCTGATCTCATATTGTACCCCCTATTTATCATAATCAAATGGCTCAATTTTGCACAGATTTTTGTCTCTATGGGTGTTTAATATTGTGTGTGTTTTGCTATGCATGCTTTGTTTATCACTGTTAATTTTCCTTAGGGATATTATAGTGGCATCAGAGCTCATAGTGTTGGCTCAGCCTGTGGGAGCAGCGATTAGTCTATGACACTAAGTTGCAGGAAACGTTGCCCAAGGGTCCATTTCTAGTCGGAAACGAAACAGAAACGAGGAAAATCGTACTGTACGACTTGGAAACTCGTTTGCGGCCGTACTGGCTCGTTTCATGTTGGGGAAATGTAGCTAGTACGGTTGGAAACAAGTTTCCAGGCTGTACGACAGAGTTTCTAGTTAACACTTGACGTTTTCTTTTATTTTTTATTTTTTAATTTTTTTCGCTTCTAATTTTTTATTGGGTGACTAAAATATCTTCTGGATGCTTCTAGATGGCTCTCTCAAGTTATAAAAAAGATGATTTTTTTGAGTGGGGCAGCCTAATGTTCAAGCCTATGGCCGTTGTGTTGATATTTAGTTCATAGTAATGTTTAAGAATCATTTTCCTTTATCTTTCATTTTCATCCCTTTACTTAAATTTTTAACATTACCATGAAATGACTCAGGATGTTTTAGAGTGGTTTCGCCCTCATTGGATTTCATATGGAGAAAGTAGAATTTTAGATCTCACTCAAACTCTAACAGACTTCTCTGTTTTTCAAGATTTCAGGATTGGGGGGATTGCAATGTTTCCATTGGATTTTGTCATGCACTAGGGTATGGAACTTATATTTAATCAAGAGAACCAAGCCCTCTATGCAGGGGAGACTCCCAATAATCAAGAGCACCTAGGGTACTAGGGTATGGAACTTGTATTTAATCAAGAGCACTAAGGTCGTTCGACTATGTAGGAGGAGACTCCCAATCAAGCACGAGACAAGAAATTAGAAATTTCTCATCGCTGATTTTGGATATTGCTATTTTCATTATGTGATCATTCATGAGTATATGCGATGTAAATTTAGAGACTTATAGTTTATGCATTGACAATTGACGATTTAATCATAATGCAATAAATTAGAATGTGTCATGTATGCTTTATGATTGCACATATTTTTTAAATGTCCCCCCAAATTTTGGAAACAGGGGAAATGCAAAATATATATATATATTATTATATATATATATATATATAGATATGGGCCACATTCCTTACCCATTCCCGTTTTGGAAACTCGTAATCGTTTCCCCGTATCGTGAAACTTAGCTATGACACCAAGGGACTGACATAACGTCACTTACAGGAGACAAAGGTACAGAAGTAGAGAAAGGCAGCTACAAATTACTCTTGATCCAACAACCATTGAGTTGGAGGTTGAGCTCGAGGAGTGAGACATGGGGGATAACATGGGAGATAAACTGAGTAAAGAAGAGGAGTTTTCCCAACATCTCTTGAAGGCAATCGATAACTTATCTAAGGGCATTGATGAACTTAGGCAATAGAATTGCAACAACCACAAGGGCAAGGGTGTCCAAGGAGAAATTCATCTCGGTGAGGGTTCGGGTACTTCGCACCACCAAGCAGTGAATCCACCCAACGTACCCCTTGTTTCTCACACACCACCTAGGTCAACCATCCCTACATTATAGTATCAGGTGCTGGAGGGTTGCAGGGGTAGGAAGACATGCCCATGGGAGACTATTTTGTGGAGTAGTAGTCCTGTGGGCCTGATTTTAGAAAGGCCATCACCTTCAAAGACTTCTGCCAACTTAAGGGAAACAATAGGAGCAAGGGATAGAGCGAAGGAGGCTACATGCATGGCACTGATTTATAGCACACACTGGGAAGGTTATTCCTCCCAACTTTTGATGGTTCACCTAAGAGCTCAGTCAGGGCACGAGTTGAGAAGTTGGATGTCTACTTCCAGCTTAACCAGATGACAGAGGTGGAGGTAATCAAAATTGCCTCATTGCATTTAGAGGGGGAAGCCCATGATTGGTGGTTCCATGGGTTGACTACGATGGGACATGCAGGGGTCATAGCCTACAAGGATTTCACACTGAGGGTACTTAAGCGTTTCGAGAGGAGGGACTCGGAGGAACACTTTGGGGAGCTGACACGGCTCAAGAAGACTGGTAGCGCTGAGGCCTATATCTCTGAGTTTCTAAGAGTGTCAATGATGGTTCCGAATCTATAGGAGGCCAGGAGGGTCTTCATGTTTTTGGAGGGGTTAGCAAAGCCACTGAGGGGCTTGGTGAGGTCCAACAGGCCCACCACCTTGTTGATTTGGGGTAGCATCAGATGTACTCTAGCCATGAAAATTGGAGAGGCTAAAGCACATGATATCTCCAAGACCCAGAAATCGTTTTGGAAAATTCCATCCGGATGAAGAGTTCTTAAAATAATTTATATTTTTAATGAGTTCCTAAGTCTAAATTTAGGAAAATAAAAATATTAATGGGTATTAAGAAAGATAAGGATGAGAAGCTTCTAAGAGACGATGATCAAGTCTATTCTAATCTTAACCGTTGATTAGGGGCTTAATCTCGACTGTTGATTCATCAACAAGAAAAATATAAGAGAAGGCTTGAGGGTCAGTTGGAGATACACTGAGGGAGACCAGTCAGTTCGATTTCTGGAGCGGGGCTTGCTGAGAAATTCGAACTAGAGGTCTGGATTGCAGCAAGAGGTAGCAAGTACATAACAGGGAGGCAAGAACAATGCCGGAGGACCAGCACAGAGTTCAGAGAGGCAGACACAGAGCTACTTAGGAAGACGCAGAGGCAGTTGGATTGCGCAGTCACCAGAGGCCCTGTGTGGGTGACGCAGAGAGCCCAAGTGCTAACGCAGTGAGGTAGATGCTGACGCAAAGGGTCTAGGAGCTACGCAGAGGCTAGCTGGACAAATGCTAAGACTAGGGGTGGTGTCGGAGAATTTGTCTTTGTTGGGTGAGCCGGTTTGGCACCCTAGTTGTACTCGAGAAAGGCTTAATAATAAAATCCTCCTCTGCTGCACCGGTTGTCCCGCATTAGGTTTTTCCAGGGACAATTGTCCAAAAATATTTGTGTTGATGTGCTTGATTCTTGTGCACGTATTTGTTTCTGTATTATGGTGTGATATTTGCAGTAGAATTTATTTTAATATTTACTGAAGGGTTTTGTAAATAACTTATTGGAAAATAAGTAGGTAAAATAAATCAGTTGCTGCAATAATCGATTTTTCACATGGTATCAGAGCAAGTAATCAGAGACAGGAAGGGAAAGTCAATTATGGGTCGAAATCATGATGTAGAGGCATCTACGTCAGGATACTCGCGCAGATTTTCAGAAAATTGCATAAGAGACAGTAATTTCGATTTCTCTATGCTGGCTTCCAGATTGGAAGAAGAAGTTGCTTGTGTGACAAGCTCTGCATCATCAGAGGTATGGTATATAGACAGTCGACCCTCCTGGCATATGACAAGAATCCGGGAATGTTTCTTAGATTATCAGGAGGAAAGGATGAATTTTCAGATCACCATGGGGAATAAGGCAAAGTGTACTCTAGTAGGGAAGGGTACCATAATTTTTCAAATAGAAACGATAGAGCGGTTCCGTGCTACCAATGTGTTGCATGTGTCAGGACTGGGAATGAACTTACTTCTGTATCACAACTTCAAGGCAAGGGCTATGACGTTTTTTTCATTAAATAGAAATTATATGTCAAACACCTGAGCTGGAAAAAGAAAGTACAGATCAGAATCAGAAGTAACAAGTTGTACAGGTTAAAGCTAGAATCACCAATGGCACTAATAGGCAGTTATGGAGATAAGGGTTTGAATGAAATATGGCATAGAAGAAAGGGACATTTGCACGATGGGGCTCTAAGAATTCTTAGGAAAACTGTAACATGAGTTCCAGATCTTAGTATAGAACAAGATGATGTATGCAGAGGATGTGCTCTAGGAAAGTATGTCAAAGCAACATTTCCTATAAGTAAAAACAAGGCCAAGAGTGTACTAGGATTGATACCCTCAGATATCTGTGGACCTATGCCCACTAAAGCTCTTAGTGGTGCCAAATACTTCGTCACCTTCATTGATGACCACTCCAGGAAAACTTGGATTTATTTTCTGAAAACCAAGGATGAAGTTTTCTGTTGATTTAAAGAATTTAAGGCTTTAGTGGAGAACTTGATAGGGAAGAAAATAAAAGTTTTGCGCTCAGATAATGGTGGGGAATATGTTGATAAGGACTTCACTGATTTTTGCGGTAAGGAGGGCATCATAAGAGAGTGGACAACTCCTTACAATCCGGAGCAGAATGGAGTAGCAGAAAGGAAGAATAGGACTATCATGAAGCAGCTAGGGCCATGATGTATGATCAAGGTATGCCAAATTTCCTGTGGGCAGAAGCATGCAACACGACAGTCTATGTCCAGAATAGAACTCCTCATAGGGCATTGGGCAAGATTACTCCAGAGAAGGTCTTCACCGGAAAGACTCCTGAAGTCACCCATTTCAGGATATTTGGGAGTTTAGCATATTGCCATATACCCGAGGAGAAAAGGAAGAAGTTGGATCAAACTGTAGAGAGAATATCTAGTGGGATATAGCGAGAAGTTAGAACACTAAGGCATATAGAATCTATCTTCCAGGGAGCAGGAAGGTAGTAGTTTGACAAGATGTGAAGTTCATGGAAGATAGGGCCTTAAGAAAATCTCGAGAAATGCCTTCCGAGGAGCAGTCAAAAGATGAGCCTTTGGTCAAACCACTTCAACCAACGGAAGCCAAGAATTCTTCCTCAGAACAGGAAGAATCATAGGAAGAGGAGGAGCTAACAGAAGCACCTGCTACCAAAGGAAGAACTAGCAAGGAACTTCGACAGATTCTGTGGGGTGAAGAAGATTTCATTGGTGCACCAAGAAACAATAAAAGGGAGCGAAAATAGCTAGATAGATATCAGGCATTGGTAGCTCAGGATGGTGAGCCTTCCAGTATTCAGGAGGCCACTTAACATCAAGTTTGGTTGGATGTGATGGTAGAGGAATACAACTTTATAATGGTGAATGATGTTTGGGAAGTAGTGCCTAGGCCTCAAGGCAGATTAGTGTTAGGTTCGAGATGGATTTACAAGATTAAATACGCTGCAGACGACAATGTGGAAAAATACAAAGCCAGGTTTGTGGCTAAGGGGTATGTTCAGAAGGAAGGAATTGATTACGATGAGACTTTTGCCCCAGTAGCCTGGTATACATCTATTAGAACTGTGATATCTCTTGCAGCTCAAATGGGATGGGAGATTCATTAGATGGATGTCAAAACGACATTCTTGAACGGGGTAATAGAAGAGGAAGTATACATTGAATAGCCATAAGGCTTTGAGACATATGAGAAGAAGTCTCATGTATGCAGATTCAAGAAAGCCTTGTATGGGCTCAAATAGGCACCTAGAGCATGGTATGGTCGAATTGATGGCTACTTACAGAAAATGGGGTTCATCAAGAGTGATGTTGATCCCAATCTCTACTATCTGGTTGTAGAAGGTGGGCCTCTAATACTAGTATTATATGTGGATGATCTCTTTTTGACAGGTCATCCAGGCTCATCAAGGACTGTAAGAAGAATCTAGCCACAGAATTTGACATGACGAATTTGGGACAAATACATTATTTCCTAGGGTTGGAAGTTTGGAAGTAGAAGGATAAAATCTTCCTTGGACAAGGGAGATATGCTACAGAGATCCTGAAGATATTCAGGATGCAGGACTGCAGGTCGATGGCTACTCCAATGATCACCAACTGGAAGAAAATTGATGTATCATAAGACAAAGATGTTGATCCCACCTTATACAGGTAGCTCATACGGTCCTGATGTATCTGGTCAATACCAGGCCAGACATTTGTTATGCTGTCAACACCCTCAGTCAGTTCATGGTGGAATCAAAGAGGGCTCATTGGGCAGCAGCCAAACATGTTCTCAGATATTTACAGGGAACAGTCGATTATGGACTCTTGTACACCAGAAGTAAGGATATCGGATTGAGTGGGTTTACTGATGCAGATTGGGCTAGAAGTTCAGTGGATCGGAAAATTACCTCTGGTATTGTTTCAACATTGGATCGGGAATGACCTCCTGGTACAGTAGGAAACAGAAATCCGTGGCTTTGAGCTCAACTAAAGCAGAATATATGGATGCTAGCACAGCTTCATGTGAAGCCATATGGCTTAGAAAACTGCTTGTGAACCTATTCAGAAGAAGGATGGAAGCGACCAAGATCATGTGTGATAATCAGAGTTGCATCAAGCTCTCTGAGAATCCATTATTTCATGATCGATCAAAGCACATTGATATTCGGTGTCACTTTGTCAGAGGCTGTGTCCAACGAGGAGTTGTACAGTTGAGCTACACTCCTATAGGAGAACAGGTGGCAGACATCCCCACCAAGGCCCTTGGAAGAACAAAGTTTGATTATGTCAGGGAAAAGATGGGGATGATAAAGAATCCATTTTAGTAGCAGAAATGGGTATGATGTTCTAGTGCAGATGCAATGTTGGGAGGAAGGACCAAGAGCAACACAGATGCAGACAGAGTTGCAGCGCAAATGCAATGTTGGGAGGAAGGACCAGCAGCAGCACATATGCAGAGGGAGCTATAGTATAGGTGTAGCAGTGGAAGTGGTAGAGCCATAGGTAGCAGTACAGGATGCAATAGTGCAGAGGATGTTGGGCAGGAAGGCCAAACATCAGCGTAGGTACCGGTGCCGGATGATCAGGGTGATGCCCAGTTGTGGAGTATTACTAGAGCACATTCCTCGCTAAGAGGGAGTGTCGATTTGGGGTAGCATCGGATGTGCTCTAGCCATGAAAATTAATGGAGAAGCTAAAGCGCATGAGATCTCCAAGACCCAAAAATCGTTTTGGAAAATTCCATCCGAATGAAGAGTTATTAAAATAATTAAAAGTTTACGAGTTCCTAAGCCTAAACTTAGGAAAATAAAAATATTAATGGGTATTAATAAAGATAAGGATGAGAAGCTTCTAAGAGATGAAGATCAAGTCTATTTTAATCTTAGCCATTGATTAGGGACTAAACTCGACCGTTGATTCATCAACAGGAAAAGTATAAGAGAAGGCTTGAGGGACAGTTGGAGATACACGGAGGGAGACCAGTCAGTTTGATTTCTGGAGCAGGGCTTCCTGAGAAATTCGAACTAGAGGTTTGGATTGCAGCAAGAGATAGTGAGTACATAATAGAGAGGCAGGAACAGTGGCAGAGGACCAACGCAGAGTTCAGAGAGGTAGACACTGAGCTATTTAGGAAGATGAAGAGGCAGCTAGACTGCATAGTCACTGGAGGGCCTGTGCGGGTGACGCAGAGAGCCCAAGTGCTGACGCAGAGGGTTTAGGAGTTGCATAGAGGCTAGCTGGACAGACGCTAAGACTAGGGGAGGCGTCGGAGGATTTGTCTATGTTGGGTGAGCCAGTTTGGCACCCTAGTTGTACTCGAGAAAAGCTTAATAATAAAATCATCCTTTGCTGCACCGGTTTTCCCGCATTGGGTTTTTCCGGGGACAATTGTCCAAAAATATATGTGTTTATGTGTTTGATTCTTGTGCATGTATTTGTTTCTATATTATGGTGTGATATCTGCAGTAGAATTTATTTTAATATTTACTGAAGGGTTTTCGTAAATAACATATTGGAAAATAAGTAGGTAAAATAAATCAGTTGATGTAGTAATAGAATTTTCACACACTTTGCAGGAAGCAGTTGGTAGAGCATGAGACTTGCAGGATGCTCTACCTAGAACCAAAACATAGATACCCACCAGATCGGTGTTCTAACAGAGGGGAAGAGACATTAGACCCCCACCATAGAGAGACACCCAGGGGTGTGGGCAGTTGGATGATGAGTCTAGGAGGGTCCTCTGTCGGAGGAAGTTATGCTTCACTTGCCAAGAGCCTTGGGCACTAGGACATCGGTGTACCAAGGGCAAGGCCCACTTCATAGAGGTATTTTCTAATAGTGAGCCAGAGGATGATGTGGAGTAGAAGATAGATGTTAGAGATGATGATCCGCCTATGGTTGGAGGAGGAGGTGGAGGCCCGCCACCCCCACCAGGGGGAGCTCCTTTCTTACCAGCAACAGGAGTCATTGCTTCACTTCGGGGGTTGTCGAAGTACCTCACTTTGAGGATCAAGGGCACGGTGTAGGGGCAACGCGTTTATATGTGGATAACCTTTTCTTGACAGGTTCATCCAGGCTCATCAAAGATTGCAAGGAAAACCTAGCTACAAAATTTGACATGAATGATTTGGGATGGATGCATTATTTTGTGGGGTTGGAATCTTGGCAACAAAAGGGTGAAATTTTCCTTGGACAAGGGAGACACGCTATAGAAATTTTAAAAAGGTTCAGAATGTAGGATTGTAAACCCATGGCTACTCAAATGATTACTAACTAGAAGAAGATTGATATGTCTGAAGATGAAGAAGTAGATCCCACCTTGTACAGGCAGCTCATAGGCACCCTGATGTATCTGGTCAATACCAGGCCAAACATTTGTTACGTTGTCAACACCCTCAGTCAGTTCATGGTGGAACCAAAGAGGGCACATTGGGCTGTAGCCAAGCATGTTCTCAGATATATATGAGTAACAGTCGAGCAGGGATTAATGTACACCTGAGGCAATGATATCAGGTTGAGTGGGTTCACTGATGCAGATTGGGTTGGAAGTTCAGTAGATCGGAAAAGTACCACTGGGTATTGTTTCAACATTGGATCATGAATGACCTCCTAGTGTAGTAGGAAATAGAAATCCGTAGCTCTGAGCTCAGCGGAAGCTGAATATATGGCAGCTAGCACAACATCTTGTGAAGCCATATGGCTTATGAAGTTGCTTGTGAATCTATAATCAGAGTTGCATCAAGCTCTTTGAGAATCCAGTTTTTCATGATCGGTCGAAACACGTTGACATCAGGTGTCACTTTATCAGAGACTGTGTCCAGCGAGGGGAAGTACAGTTATAGATGGAAGCGACCAATTTTTTGTGTGATAATCAGAGTTGCATCAAGCTCTTTGAGAATCCAATTTTTCATGATCGGTCGAAGCACATTGACATCAGGTGTCACTTTATCAGAGACTGTATCCAGCGAGGGGAGGTACAGTTATAGTACACTCCAACAGGAGAACAAGTGGCAGACATTCTCACCAAGGATCTAGGAAGAACAAAGTTTGTTTATTTCAAGGAGAAGATGGGGATGATTGAGAATCTATTTTAGTACAAAAACGGATAGTGCAGTTCTTAAGAGGGAGCTGCAGTGCAACAATTAGCAATGATAGTGCTATGGGCAACATGATGCAGCATATTGAGAGGGAGTTGCAGTACCAATGTAGTAGTGACAGTGGCAGTGTCATGGGCAACAGTACAGATTGCAGTGGCGCAGTGGATGAGGGGCAGCAGGCCGAACATCAACAACACAGAGGACCGATGTCGTGGATCAGTGTGATACTTCTGCTAGGAAGTATTGCTAGAGCACATTCCTCGCTATGAGGGAATGTTGATTTTTGGGTAGCATCAGATGTGCTCTAGCTCCGAAATTTTGTTGAGGGGCTAGAACACATGAGATCTCCAAGACCCAGAAATCGTGTGGTGAAATTCCACCCAGATTGTATTTTATTAAATAATTAATATTTTTAATGGGGTTCCTAAGCCTGAACTTAGGAAAATTAAAATATTAATGGGTATTAATGAATAATATGGGTGAGAAGCTTCTAAGAGACGAGGATCAAGTCTAATTTAGTATTAGCCATTGATTAGAGATTAGATCACGACCGTTGATATCTCAACAGGAAAAGTATAAAGGAAGACTTGAGAGTCATTTGGAGACACACCGGGCAAATACTCAGTAGCCCAAGGGAAATCGATTCTCAAGGAGAAATAGTTCGATTTCAGAGGGAGAGTTGCAGGATGAAGGAAGAGGAGGGTATTAGCATCAGTGGAAGACTGAGGAGGAGGGGACACAGTGCATCAGAGAGACAACTCAGAGAGGCAGAACAACAAGGGACGTAGTCCTCATGCAGTGATGACGCAAAGGTGACACAATGAAGGCTGGAGGGTCTCTTAGGTGTCAAAATTTCTCCAAACGGTGGAGGAAAGTTATCTCAAGTGTTTTCTCTATGTTCTGAAAATCATTCCTTGTAAAGAGATTGTTGTTGAAGAATAATAAATAAACCCTCATCTTTTGCATCGGTTTTCCCGCGTTGGGTTTTTCTAGGGACTATTGTCCAAAAATAACTGTGTTGATGTGATTGATTCTTGTGCTTGTATTTCATTGTTCTTTTCTCTGTGCTACTATGTGACAACTGCAGTAGAATTTATTTTGGTGTTTACTTAAGGGTTTTTGTAAATAACTTATTGTGGAAAATAAGTAGCAGAAATAAATCAGTTACTGCAGTAGAATTTAGTACTTGAAATTTTCACATTTTCGGGGACATTTGTCCAAAAATAATGGTGTTATTGTGTTGTATTTTATTTCTTGCTCAGTTTCTTGTTTCCACATATAATTTAATTAAGTGAAGGCTGCAACGTATGTATTTCGATATTTGTCGTAGGAAACTGCAAGTAATTTGTTTAAAATAATTTAACAAATAGGAGAAATGTCATCAGTTGCTACAGTAGGGATTCTGGTTTAGGAATTTTCACATTGTGGAGGCCCATGTCTCTCAATGCACACCCTACATGTGCCAATGTAGCCCTCTAGAGGAGTAGGACCCCATATAGGGAGACCAAACTCAAGATGGAGACCATCTACAATCCTGCATAAGATCCAATGTGTCCCCTAGCCTTCCAGTACAACAAGTCATTAGAGAAATCGAGTAAATGAGCTTACCAATCATGGACCAGAGGTGGGGACTTCATAATGGCTTGCCTTTCCATAATGGTCTTCGAGATGTGCCAATGTCTCCTAAACTGTAGAATAATAAACAAAATTAACACACATAAAAAATACCAAAGACATAGACATGGCGGAAAATGGCTCAGCCTTATTGTATTCCTTTCATAATGCAATGTACAAATAATGATAATAATACAAATAAATACATGAGAAAGTTTGTCTCAAGATAGTACGCCTATCTTGGACACTATAGTTGAGCAAATCTCTCAACCAAACACTAATCTAGGAGCCTAACTAGTTGGAGAGAATCTCTCAACCAACTAGGCTTAAACTGACTCTTGACGTGAGGAACAAACTCAATCTAGAAAGGTAGGGATAAATCCTAACTTTCATGATTTAATTAATTTAATATTTATGGACTTATTATTGTTTTTAATGTGAGAGTGAGGATAACATCCCCCCACCCCCCCCCAAATGATAAGTCCAAAGTAAGAACCTGGTACCATCTCCAAGTCCTCATGCTGAAACTGTTAATCCTCAAAACGCTGTCTGAAAAATCGCCAAATCTGGATGCTGAAAAAACTCCAATATGATGAGAACATGAATCAGCGACAAGTCTGATTCATCTCTGAAATTTGCTTGACGACTCCATCACATGCCAAGGTGCAAAAGGATCCATCTATCCTTCAATCAACATCTTTTGACAAAATGTTGATGACGCCCACTGGTGAATTTGCTTTGTCTACTGACAAAATATTGAGAATGCCCACTGGCGAATTCGCTGATGTCAAAATTGCTCACTGTGGTTTGTTGAGAACTGCTCACTGCTGGTTTTGTTGTTGAACGCCCACTGGCGAATTTGTTAATGCGAAACTGCCCACTAGCTACTTGATGTTGATGATGGCAAAAATTGTTGATCGCCCACTAGCTGATTAGGATGCCCACTGGTTGATTTGATGAAGACTTCCCATTGACTGCTTTTTCTAATGTTGTCGAGGCTTTCAGTCTAACAACCACCTTCAATTCCATTATCATTTCCTCCCTTTGTCAGTTGAAAGGAGAGACAATTATTTGCATTGGATTTCTGAACTTCCCCCCTTCAGGTGTAGGAGAGTTTCACCATTTTCATTTTACTGTAGAATTGGTCTTCATGTGAGATTGAATCCTTCGGTAGCACATAGACAACTGTTTGACTGTAGATGACCACTTCCAAGGATCAATCCATGTGTAATTGATCTTCAGTCTGGGTGGTTGATTTCGCTTGCAACATCTTTCGGATGAATGATTTTTCTTGCCACAATGGTGACAAGGATGGAGGTCAAAGCATTTACTCTCCATATGTTCATTTTGTTTACAATGGTTACACTTAACAATATTTTGATCATTGTCGAGAAAACCAACACTTACAAACTGAACTGGTTTTGAGAAATTTGGAACAAACAAAGTGTTTTCTTTGTTGTATCGTAGGCCATGTCGATCTTTGTTGAAGGAGGATTTTTCCCAAGGTCTGATCACTTTCTTGGAAAGACTATCTTGTTGTTGTTCTTCATACTTGCTACTGTTGCTAACATTATGTCCTTGATTCATTAAATCTGTTGTATCACACTGGGCATCAATCATGAACAATTCATCTGTTTGACATGCTGCATCAAACTGATCAATTTGATCTTTGGTACTACTTGTTGCATCATGAAGTAGTACAACTGGTTCGTTGAGTTCACTTGTGTCACAACTTATATCAATTTGATTGATTAGATCATCTGTGTTGCCACCTTCATTAATATGTTGAATAAGATCACTTGTATCACAACTTTCATTTGCTATTGTGATGAGGTCTTTTGTGTCACAACTTGCATTTGTCTTCTCTGCACATTGTACATCTAGTAAATCTTGATTTTCACTTAACTTAATTTGAAGTGCATGAATGAGTTTTTCTTTCCCTTTGAGCTCAATTTGAAATTCTCACTGCTTCCAATGTACTGGTCAATTGATTGATTAAAGTTTGAATTTGCTTCAACTTCCATTCCAGTATTTCAACTGTGTTCTGTAACTCATGATTGCAATCTTTCAACTCTTTAATCTCCAGTTCTGCACTTTGAAGGCGTTTTCCTCCTTTACCCATTATGAGTTTTGACACGCTCGCTTGTACTAGCTCGATTGCTTGATTTTGCTTGATGGTTGCTTGTAACATTGTCAACCATTGGGCAAATGCGGTAACACTGATAGTGCAAATTATCTTCACATTCATTAATCAAATATCATATTACATATATACATGAGTATTGTCTCAAGATAGGAAAACTATCTTGAACATACAATTTGTTGGTTGAGAGAATATCTCAACCACACAACAAACTAGGGAAACCACTCCTATAGAATAGAAATAGACACTTTACATAGAAAGTCACAACTGAGACAAGTAGGAGTTAATATTTCAACACACCCCCTTAATGAGTACTTGTCTCGATATCAATCTGCAAAATCTAGTTGTGGTCAAACATAAAAGAATATGTTGATGTCCATATAAAGGAGCAACCATCCACTAGAATGTATGGGTACTAACCGCTGCAACCGCCAGTCTTGTAGGATGTCCTTCGCATACATGGTTCTTTCAACCATTATAACTGCATTCTTGTACCTGTACCTGTAAATTCCCCTCCAATATCATCATGGGTTTTATCGGATTACCCGTAACTATGCTCTGGGTTTTATCAGATCACCCTCAACCATGCCTCCAAGGGCTCTCAGCCACCAAGGCTAAACACAACCACCAAGGCTCAACTCAGCCATGAAGGCTCAACACAGCCACAAAGGCTCACCACAGCCGCTCTGGGCCACAAATTTGCCACTAAGGCACTCCAGCCACTCTGGTCCACAAACTTGCCACTAGGGCACTCCAACCACTATGGGCTACAAACCTACCATTAAGGCACTCCAGCCACTAAGGCTCACCAAAGACCCTACTCAACCAGGTCGAGGGTTTTCTCGGCTAACCCTAAACCATGCCAACAAGGATCTCTGTCCCACTTCTTCTTACATGTGGTTTCTCGCTTACCACAAACTGACATTGCAAATACAAAGTGGTTTTTAGATTACCACGAACCGTATGGGGATACACATGCCTCACAAGGCTTACAACAGAACTCCAATTCTTGGAGTTACCAGGTACATACATTACAAATACCATTACTAAACATCCTAGACTCGCTTTCTAATGTATGTGACATATACTATGAGTTTGCTTTATTTCAACACAATATTTTACCTTGTTTGTCCATCTATCTTTTAGTTTTCGATGTAGCTACTTTGCCTCCTCTTATAAATTGTTCATATTGTTGACAACATTGTCCAATAGTTATTTTGGATTTACATATTTACATAGGTGTGATTTGCTAAAATAGCCAATTCTAACAAAATCATCACCCATTACGTTGGCTAAACTCAATAAAAAAAAACTTGAATAATCCAAAACACTTACCATAATTCCATACACATGCGCATATGAAGCAATCACTTTATAAAATCGGAGAAGGGGTCATTCTAGGTCGTTCTCGGCCTTTTAAAAAAAAATTGCGATGCCCCTAAATCAAAGCTCATGCATGTAGCAGGTGTTGCTCTTTAGGAAGGAATAGTAGTTATCACACACGGTAGTAGGTTTCACAGGGGATGGGGGAGAAGGCCTAGCCTTTGGAGGGTTGGAACCCTTCTTTATAGGGTACGATGCCTCCATCACTATATTGCACATTCCCGTCGAAGCCCCTTCAATGTTCCTTTGTGGTCTGATGAAACCCTTCTCTCCACAGCTCTTTCCCCAAGAATTCTTCACAAACTAGTAATCTTTACCAGACTCTGAACCATACCCTACTAGAGTCACACTGTGGTCCGGCTGAGTTCCGTAGGTGCTTGTGAACACGCCAGATTCGTAAAATTGGAACACCCTTCCGCTGGCCTCGATGGCCACTCTGGTCCACAACGTTTGGGCAACCACCCATGATTTCTACAATTGGAACTCACTTGCTCGACTTCCATTGCCACGTAGATCAACAGAGCTTCTTCTGTCAACAGTGCATCAGTTCATTCGACGGTTGCCTCCTCCAATCAACAACGTGCCACACACGCTGCTACTGCAATGCTATCACGGTGGAATTTCATGCACCACCGCTGAAGGCAATCTGCACGACCACACAGGAAATCGAGTTCACCAAGATTTCATCTTGGATATGCTGCCCAACATCACCTTGGCCTATGGTGATTCCTTCATATGTGACATCCTCAGGATGAGAGTCCTCATCTCTGTCATGTCGCCCACTACGCCATCTGTAATTGGCTCCTTCGAGCACTCTAGCGGCAACCAGTTAAGGTGCTTTAGAGGGTGCAGATCCTGGAAGTGAGCACGAGCATGACCTCCCATCAGATCATGCAGAAGTTTTCTATGTGGTGGTGTTGCTTGCGGCCATGTTTTCCATCATCTTTCCATTTTTAGATATGGCAACGATGTCAACACAGAGATCCCACAAGGCATGCACTTCAACTATTGACAGAAACTCGGATATAGACAGATCAAACTTGTCATCTTACCTAACTCGTAAGGCAACTCACTCAGCTAGTAGCATTTGGACAGATTCAGTATCTCGAGCTTCTTCAAACATGTTACTGAATCTGACAGCTTCTTGATGGGGAGTGTGATCGGTTGCCGCTTGCTCTCAAAGTAATAGGAGCAACCATGGCGGGCATCACTGCACCATCAGATTGGTAGCTGACTCTGTTGAAGATTGCTGCAACGGTCAGGGTTTTGGCGAGCACCATGGTTCTCCCTGTGCCACTGCTCGGCCCGCAACTTGCTTGTCTGCTCGGCCTCCCAAACTATGCCACCGAAAGGCTTCACAAATGCAGAAATCAGAGATCCGCTCGAATCCAAATCTAAAGTCTCTTAACGACGGACAATCTAAACACTAAAAAAAATACTCTTTTATTTCCTCAGCCCAACAGGCCAAGCCCGGGAGGGGCCAGGCCCTTAGGGCTCTAATACCATGATAAAAACTAATATTGAAAATTATCTTCACATTCATTAATCAAATATCATATTACATATATACAGGAGTATTGTCTCAAGATAGGAAAACTATCTTGGACATACAATCTGTTGATTGAGAGAATATTTCAACCACACACCAAACTAGGGAAACCACTCCTATAGAATAGGAACAGACTCTTTACATAGAAAGTCACAACTGAGACAAGTAGTAATTAATATTCCAACATAAACTCCAAATGGGATTAACCAAGAATGCTATTAGGTGGTTTCTACGTCTAAAGGGGATAATATATTCGAGGTACATCCTTCAAAAGGTTGGTGAATGAAGTAGGGGATGAGAAGGGGAAACCCTGGGTCACATGCTGGGGTATAAGGGTAGCTAATAAGAGGGAAGCCCACACTTGGGTTTATAATGTATAGGAGGGACAAATTGTGGTACATGGGGTGCCCTAACCTTGATTATTCCACCCTTCTTCATATGCCTTTTGCCTTTTTATGATTTTTTTTTATTAACTGCTCGAGGCTCAAGGCATAAGAGCATGATGTATAAGATATAGCTGTGAATACCCCTTTTAAGGTAGGGTAGTTCATTGCCCACCAAGGGGTTGGGATAATCATGGGTTCTTGTATGATGGAGGTTCATAGAACTTGTAGGAACTAGGGTGATGGCTATGATGATGGGGTAGAGCTCATGTGTTGGCTTTTTCCCACGTGCTAAATATGTTTGTCTCGACCATCTTTTTCATTTTGTGGTACATATTCCTGTTAAATGTGGCCAATATGCTTTTATCTTTCTTTTTAGCTGCATCAACCTCTGGGCATCATTCCAGGCCATGACCCAAGGTGTGGGCAATGGGAAGGGGCAAGCTAACCTTATGTGGGCCCAGTGGAAGAATGTGGACTAGGTGAGAGAAATGATGAATGGGATAATAATGAGTGGAAAGAGAGTAATATAAGTGGATAAGGGAGTGGGACCACACAACCAAAATCGAGATTTCTGATGAAATACCATGCATATAGCCAAATGGTCAGTAAAAGAGATTCCTCGGGACTAGAATGCAAGGTTAATATCCAAAAGGGGTCTAGGGGACAAGGGCACAAACTTAATCCATTCTTTTTGCCGAATTCCCTCATTAATCCATGTCGAGAAGTGTCCATGATAAGCAAACTACAATACTCAATTACCAAATGACAAGGCATACCTTTAGGTTTGGGAGACCCACCTTCAAACATACGATCATGGTAG
>APFE030207659.1:191032-236255 GCA_000404065.3 Pinus taeda
TTTCCGAGATCACACTAAGGTGCAGGGAAAAGAGCATACGCATGAGAAAAAATTCTTCCTTTCTATTTCTGATTTGCCGAGATCGCACAGAGTCGCAGGGCAAAGAGCATACGCAAAAATGAAAGGTGTAGATCCGGTAAAAAAAAATAGCTAAATAAACCGAAACCGAAATAAACAGAGAGAAAATAACAGTAAACTGCAAATAAACACTGTATACCTCCAGATCTAAAAAATGACGCAGTTAGGGCTACCGGAAACCTTTTCGCGTGAAACGAAATGGGTTCGTCACAGGAACAGATGCTCCCAACACAACAGAGCAGTCCTCTTGGCCCGAAAGCAGTCAGAAACAACAGATCTAGGAGATGGCAGTCACATGTAGTTCTACCGGCTTCAGATTTGGATCAACAACGGACGTGGCCCTCAAATAGCTCTAATACCATTTATGAATTTACAGGGTAAGTTCCTCAGGCAGAACACCAAAAGAACACCGCTCACAAACAGATCACAGATCAATACACCAGTATTTTGACGTGGTTAAAACCCTCAGAGAGGGAAACGGTCCACGGCCTGCGCCAACGTGGCTACTACAGGCAATTTATTAATAAAGAATGAAAATTTACATAAGCTTCTCTCATGCACGGTTAACCTACAAATGACCCTCCATGCGCTTTAAATAGAATTCATGGACCAATCGGGTGTCAAGCCACGGATCAAGTGTCGGTAATACCGAGGAGAGAATGAACCGTCGGATCACTACATATCGTGACCGTCGGATTGTAAGTTACAAATGTACATAGTAAAGAAACACACTTTACCTAACTCTATACTAGACCAAGTTATACTTAATTATTCCTATGTGTCGGAATATCCTAACACTTTGAACTTTGAAGTTGAATGGTGATTCGATGAACCTATGGCAAAATAAGGATTACAATTTACAAGTTACAAACTTACAATTTACATTGTACAAAAACTAAAAAAAAATTACATACACGAGTAACATAACAAAACACATGGAATTTTTGACAATTTAAGAAATTTTAACAAACAAAATGAAAAATCAAATGATAAAAACCCCATCAAGATTCGAATCAATTCAAAAATATTTGATAACCCATTGAATTCTTTTGATAAAAAATGGGTTATCCAGATTCCAAACCCAACCAAAAAGATAGAAAAAAAACCAAAACAAAGCTACAAAACACAAAATGTTGGTGCCCATACCAGTTTGATGGAGAAAATTCGTCTCCTCCTTAGCTCTCACTCCGTTTTTCTCCTCCAATCAGCGGATTTAGCTCCCAAACAACCAAGGGATCACTCCAAAACCCCATCGTTGCCAGCATGCCACTGTCTGTGGAAATGAATTAAAAAAAATCATGATTTTTGTTTTATAAACCTGTTGTTGTAATGGGCCACGATTTTTTGCCATCGAATCACAATTTTTTCCAAAAAATCGCCAAAAAAAAATGTTGTATTTATCGGGCAATAATATCGCCAGTTTTAAAAAACCACGATTTTACGATAAAATCGCGAGTAATGCAACATTGAGTAGAACCCTTCAAGGATCTGAGCTAAAGTATAACACCACGCAGAAGCAGGCTTGTGCCTTAGTCAAATCTTTAGAACAATTTAGATTTTATGTGGGATATTCTAGAATAATTGCATTTGTCCTCCACTTTGTTGTGAAAGATATTTTACCTCAAACATATTGCTTGGGAAACAGAGCTAGGTGGGTCTCAACGATTCAAAAATATGATTTAGACATTAAACCTACCAAGCTAGTAAAGGGCCAAGGATTGGCCAAAATCTTGACCGAGAGGAATGAGAAGGCGTTACGATTGAATTGTCAAAATGATATGGAACCAACTTCATCATAACTTCAAAAATTAAGCCAACTTGAATGGTATAGAGACATTAGTTATTATTTGCAAAATTTATCATGTCCTAGCCATCTAGTTGGCCATAAAAGAAGAGAATTAAGGCTAAGAGCAACTAAGTATTGCATTATGAAGGATGGTCTGGGTTGGAGAAATCCGAAGGGGGTGATACTTATATGGGTTGATGAAGTTGAAGCCAAAAAGCTTCTCACTGAATTTCATTCAGGATTTTGTGGATGGCATTATGATGCTAAAACTACTACCTAAGTCACCTGACCCTGTTTGGGATTCAATGGATACGAGGATTCAAATGTCGAATACGGACATGTTGACCCCCCGGAACAGGACACGTTCGGATACGTTATATATTATTTTATTATTATTATTATTATATATATTAAAAATTAGATATTTCTTCCACAAATTCTCATTCATGATACAAATTCATTGATTTCAAACATAGATCTTCATCTAGATGTAAGTTTTACAAAGTAACATTATGCATACAAATACAATTGTGACAAATGATAAATCATAATACATGTTCAATTCATCAATGATCCAATAGGAGAAAGGCAAGATAGTAAGATAAATATACGGTAGTTTTCTCATTAAGTCATCAAAATCAAAATGTGTTACATAGGTAGTGCAATGCCAACGGCAAATAGAAATAGCAAATACAAAACAACTACAAGTATACAAGCCTCAAGGCAATACATAGCTCATGAGTCATGAGTCATCAATCCTCAAAGACATCATCAAAATCAGCGTCACTATATTCATCATCATGGTCACCACTGCTCTCCTATGTTGCATCCTCCTCCCCTGTATCCAAAGTCATCTCTGCATCTGCTGGTGTGGAAGATAAGCCCTCTACAGTATCACCATCATCAAATGTGACAAGCTCTAGCACTGGATCATTAAGATCCAAGCTAGCCAATGTCAACTCAACACTATTGTCCAGACCCATATCATTAAGAAAGACAACCCACATATTTGTCTTTCCCTTAAACCACTCATCCCTCTGCCTATAAGTAAGATGAAGGTTGGTGTGCACATACACCATTGTCTCTGCCCTCAACTGCTCAAGCCTGCTCTTCTTGACACTATACAAATTCCCATATGTGCTCCAATTCCTCTCGCAACAATAGGATGAAGTCACCTGAGAGAGGAGCCTCATGGCTAACTGCTACAGACAAGGGCTTGTTGCCCCATGATTTTCCCAATAAGAAAAGGGCTTCTTAGCCCTCCTGTCTCTAATCAAATCATATCCTACAAATCGACCAGTGCCAATGGAAAACTCTGCAAAGGCATCCTCCACCTCATCAAGGGATGCTCTATCCTGAAAAACCCACTTGAATGCATCTTTTCTCCCCTGTGAGATTTTACCATCCATGCGAAGAGGGAATCTGCGGGAAGGTCCACCATTCAGCCACTCATGGTTATAGTATTTTGGGTTCAATGCGTGAGCCAAACAATGTAAAAGTGTGCAGTTCTTGTACCATTTGCTAACAACAATATCCTATATGGTGGTGAAGAAGGCCTCTAATGATGTATCATACTCGAGGCACTCAATCTGTAAAATAATGCTCCTCACAGACTCAATCATGGAATCCCATCCTTCATAAACCTCTCCTAGGATGGGTTGGTCTGTATCTGCAAACCGAAGCAAAGAAATGATATAGCCCATGATCTGAATAAGTAGATCTACCCTCTCCCACCAAGCATTATCTAACATTGTGTCCTTCACACTTTTAGAGGCTACTTGATCTGTCTTTCTCCAAAAACACCAAAACTATGTAATATCCCCAACCTGGAATATTCCTCAAATCTCAGCAAAAACTCCAACCAAATATGTGTAAATGATATAATAACCCAGAAGTGATAGAATAACAATGGAACAACATATAATAATGTAAACCGAAAATATAAGCAGATACAAGAAATGCAGCGAGAAAATTCTAAGCCATTTTATTATACTAAGCAATACAATGAGTACAAGAGGTGATCAAACAGACGGCACGTCGACTTGCACAAGGCAAGTGAAGAAATACTGTCAGAATGACACAAATAGCCTCTCTGCGTGGATGTTGTTGCTTTGTTGCTGCTGCAGCTAGGAAACAAATGATGATTTGGGGCTGTTCCCCCCCGGAAAAAGCTGAAACTCTGGATTCGGGCTCTACTCAAGAAACCCAGAAAGTTTTCCTAGAATGGCCGACCCCCAAAAACACCCCATTGGGGTTCTGCGCAGTTCCTTAATGCCCTACACTGCCACTGAAGGAAACCCCTCTAAACTCTACTACCAGAAACCCTGCCAAAAATCCTCCAATGAGACAAAAGTTGCACCCCTGCTCAATCTCCCAGCATAAATCCACCTAAAAAACCCCAATCCAACACTACAACCAAAAAGAACTTCGTCCCTCTCCCAGTGTTGCGTAGTCCTCCAAAACGCTGCTAAAACTGCTACTGGAATGTTGATGAAACTACTGCTGAAACATCACAGGAAACACCTTGCCCGAGCAGGCACTTGAAGTCCCCCGGGGCTAAGGGTGACATCTCCGAACGGAGACACTCCATGCACTAAACAGTGTTGCAATTTAGCTAAACAGCCAGCGTGCTCAAAAGTCGAAACGACTAGCTCCAAATGCACATAACTGAATGATCCAAAATGAGGGATCTCCTATCTATTTTATAGCCTCTGCCTCTCACAATCCCTAGGCTCACCTCCTCCAGCGTGATTCCCCTCTTGCCATGTGTTCTTTTCCTCCTACGCAGTTCCTCCATGTGTCTGCGTGGGCTCCATTTCTGCGTCCCCCTTTGGCCCCCTTGGCTCTCTTTTAAGTCACAACGTTGTGCTATCTAGGAAGTGACCTTTTATTCTAAAGTGAGTTATGTCCCCCCTTCCTCACTTTTTATTTACAAATAACTATAGAAGGCAAAAATTGTACAAAATCGAATATTCCAATTAGCCATAGCTAAGTAGAAATATTACAGTCTCCCGGGGCAAAATGTTGCTTGCCCTCAAGCAACAAAAGTGATGGATGTTGTAAGATCTTCTCACTCTCCCAAGTGGCATCCTCATCCAGCAAATTCTTCCACCTCACCAAGAATTCTCGGACCATCCTGCTCCGCAGCTACCTCTGCTTAGTGTCAATGATAGCCTCCGGCTGCAAAACCAAATGCCCCTCATCATCCATGGGTGGTAGCTCATCCGTCACGGTCACCTGCTGCCCCAATGCCTTCTTCAGGCATGATACATGAAAAATGTTATGAATCTTGATGCCTTGGGGCAGCCCCAACTCATATGCAACTTCTCCAACCCTGCATATCACCCTGTATGGCCCATAAAAGCGGGGCTTGAGCTTCTCAACCCCCTTCTGCTTCAGTGATGACTGTCGGTACGGCTGTAATCGTAGGTAGACCATGTCCCCTACCTCGAACTACCTCTCCACCCGACCCCTGTCTGCATATAGCTTCTGCTAGTTCTGCGTTGTAGCCATGTTATCTTTGAGAGCTCAGAGGATATCCTGACTCTCTTGGATCCAAATCTTGGCTCTAGGAACCCTGCTATCACCAAAAATCACGTCGACAAAAGATAAAGGATGATACCCATATAAGGCATAGAATGGTGACATACCAATGGACATGTGATGTGAAGTATTGTAGCAACACTCCCCCAGATGCAACCACTTCAGCCATGCTCGTTGTTGCCCACTGACATAGTTACGCAAGTAGCCCTCCAACCACTTGTTAACTATCTCCGTCTGCCCATCCGTCTGTGGGTGATAGCTGGTACTCGGTGTCAACTCTGTCCCCACCAATCGGAAAAGCTCCTGCCAAAACCCGCCCATGAAACTGCTGTCCCTGTCACTGATGATGATCTTAGGAAGACCATGTAGCCTGAAGATCTCCCTGAAGAACAGCTCAGCCACCTGTGCTACTGTATAGTGTGCGGATATGGCAAGGAAATGTGTGTACTTCGTCAATCAATCAACGACGACAAAGATACAATCCTTGCCATGTACCATGGGCAACCCTCTGATGAAATCCATCGAAATACTCTCCCATTTCCCCTCTGGAATGGGAAGAGGCTGCAATAATCCTGCGAGATGGCTCATCTCTCCCTTGTTCCTCTGGCAAACATCACACTCCCGGATGTGTTGGAGTACATCCTCCTTGAGGCCCTTCCATGAGAACCTCTCCCTAATGGCCCTGTAGGTTTTGGTAAAACCCTGATGTCTTGCCAATGGGGAATCATGTGATGCCTGGAGTATCTTCTTCTTGAGCTGAGACCCCTGAATCAAGAAGACCTGGTCCTTGTAATAGATGATCTCATCGACCACCCTGTATCTGTCATCTGCCACCTACCCATCCAGAACCCCACATGCAAACCTATCCTTGGAGTACTCTACTAAGAGTCGAGCCCTCCAATCGGTATCCAAGCTCATAAGAGACAACGTGGCTGGTCTACGTGAAAGGGCATCTGCTACCACGTTGTTCTTAACCTTGACATACTCAATGTCAAAGTCATATGCTTGGATCTTGCTAATCCACTTCTGTTGCCTCTCCTGTAGCTGCTTCTACTCGAAAAAGAACTTGAGGCTGTTGCGATCAGTCCTCACCCTGAACCTGTTTCCCACCAAATACTGTCGGTACTTAGCCAATGCATGCATGATGGCCAGCATCTCCTTGTTGTATATAGAATACAACCTCTCGTGCGGAAGGAGCTTTTGGCTCTCAAAGGCTATAGGGTGACCTCGTTGCATCAATATTGCGTCGATCCCCTCTCCCGACGCATCGCACTCCAAGACAAATGGCTGAGTAAAATCTGGCAACGCAAGCACTGGGCAGCTACCTCCTTGAGCCTGTCAAAGGCTCGTTGCGCTGTATATGACCAACTAAATGCCCCCTTCTTCGTTAAATCTGTCAGGGGTGCAGCAAACTGCGAGAAACCTTTGACGAACTTCCGGTAGTAAGTGCAAATGCCAATGAACCCTCGAAGTTCCGTCATGTTTCTCGGCTCCAGCCATTCCCTGATGGCCCTGATCTTCTCCTCGTGGACCCTTACTCCGTCCACCCCTATGATGTGTCCCAAATACAGCATCTCCGTCAACCCAAACTCACACTTGGAGAGTTTGGCATAGCACTGTTGCCCCTGTAAGATACACAAAATTGTCTCAATGTGTTGGAGATGCTCCTCCCAAGTCCTGTTATAAATGAGAATATCATCGAAGAATACCAACACAAACTTCCTAAAATGACTACGGAAGATGTGATTCATGTAGGACTGAAATGTAGTTGGGGCGTTGGTTAGCCCAAAAGGCATCACCAAGAACTCAAAGTGCCCATAGTGACACCTGAAGGCAGTCTTGGGAATATCCTGCTCCCTCACGCAAATCTGATGGTACCTAGATCTCAAATCAATCTTTGAGAAGAATCGTGCTCCCCTCAACTTGTCCATCAACTCATCGATCTTGGGTATGGGGTACCTGTTCTTCAGGGCCTTCTTGTTCAGGGCCCTGTAGTCAATGCACATCCTCAATGTACTGTCCTTCTTCACCAACACCATCGAAGAAGCAAAAGGACTCGTGCTTGGATGAATGTGCCCAAGTGCTAGAAACTCCTGGATAGCCTGCTCAATCTCGTCCCGATAGGCCTTGAGGTGCCTATAGCGGGTGGTGATTACTGCCTAGATGCCCTGCTCAAGCTTGATAGTGTGCTCAAACCCCCTATCTGGTCGCTGTCCTGGTGGAATCTCCCCAAACACTATGGCATACCGATCAAGGATGGAATGGATCTCTAGATGTACCGTCTGCCTTGTAGTCCCTGCTTCTGATGCACGTAGCTCCACTGCCCACTCTATGTCTCCCTTCCGGAAGACTGCCTCCATCCGATGAGCCGACACAGTGTGAGGCGGATATGTGTGCTGTCCCCATATCTTCTCATGCCTCCCGGTCTTCTCATCATCCCACTCCATCTCTAGGGTCTTCCAATCCGTCTTGACCTTCCCTAGAGTAATAAGCCATTGGACACCCAGTATCATGTTGGTGTCCGGAATATCGACCACGAAAAAGTGGTCAGTCAATGTGTAGGTGCCCATCGTCATCGAAAGCTCCAGAACATAACAAGCACAAGTCATGGTCTGATCTCCTGGGACCAATATGGAAAACCCATCGAAGATGTTTGTCTGAATACCTCTTCGCTCAACCATCTGGGCATCGATGAAGTTGTGGGTTGCCCCACTGTCAACCAAAACTGATACGCGCTGGCCACGTATTGTCCCTCGTACGCGTAGTGTCAGATACTTGGGAACTCCCTGCAACGCTGCAAGGGCCCCTCCGGTGGGTGGAAAAGATGCACCACCCATTGCTGGTGGTGGAGGTGGCAAAGGTCCCTGTATGGTATGGCTATCTCCTGCCTCCACATCCTCGTCGTCCTCTTCTCCACTGCTCTCGGAGAAGACCTCAATGAAATGTGCTTTGCCAGCAGCACATCTATGTCCTGGTGCCCATGGCTCCTGACAGGTAAAGCACAACCGCTTCTTCTTCAGCTCCCTCCTGGCATCGTCGTCGAGCTGTACTCGTCTTGGATTCCCCTTTGGAGGAGGAATCCTCACATCCTTCCCCTTAGATTGAAAAGTATGTCTCTGGGGGTAAGGTGTCCGGGTCCTAGGTAAGAAATCCTGTAAGTCCTAGGTCCTGCTGATAGCATCCTGGAGTGTGGTTGGTCTAGTGGATCGAACTAAACCCCGAAGTGGCTTTGCTAACCCCTCAACATACATATAGACCCTCCGTGCCATGGATAGATCTGGCACCGCCACGGAGACCCTCAAGAAATCAGCAATGTAGGTCTCTGGGCTACGTGTCTGCTTGAGCCTCGTCAGCTCAACAAAATGCTGCTCTAGATCCCTCCGATCAAAACGCTCCATCAATCTCCTGTTAAACTCGGCATATGTTGTCACTGTGGAGTGCCCCAGTGTAACCATCCCATGAAACCACCAATCCTGGTCCTCGCCATCCAAATGCAATGTTGCCACCTTGATGGCCTCTGCGTCTGACATCTGGTTAAGCTGGAAATAAATGTCCAGCTTCTCCACCCAAGACGTTGCCGAACTGTTTGATGAGCCATCAAATGTAGGCAAGTGGAATTTACTTGCTGCACGGTGGGTATCACCATCATGGTAATGCTAGTACCCTTTGTGATGGTCGCGGGGTCTGCTATCTCGCTGGAGCTGAACAAAATCTCTGAATGAGAGGGCTTCCCTGAACTCCTGCCCATAGGCCTAGTACTCTGCAAAATAATCGCCCATATGTTTGGGCTCTGCCTCCTATTGGGCTACGACCCCCGTGTCTGCTCCTAAGAAAGTGGGCATGGTAGAGCGTGTAGGGGCATGTGAGGTCACCTGCTACGCGGTATCATGCTGCTCTGGCAAGTGATGGGATGCACCTGATCCTTCACCAATATGAAAAACTCGTGGGCTCTCATGCTATCTGGTCTCTATTGCCATGAATCTCTGCCCCATCACCTCAATCTGCCTCGATAGATTCTGTACTGATTTGAGGAGCATATCCGCAAATCTCTTCCAATCCTTGTCGGCCATCTGTTTTGCGTCTGCCACATGCTCCTCCTGTTATGCGTCCACCATAGGAATGCAGTCTCCCTCCCTGTAGGTATTCTCCAACCTACGTCTAGTGTCTCTGTACCTCCTACCTTTGTAACAAATGTAGGGTTTTTCCCCTGGTGTCATAGATTGCTAGTTCCACAAGCTGAGCAAGATCTATGCTCTGATACCAATGTAATATTCCTAACGCGGAATAAACCACAAACCCCAGCAAAAACTCCAACCAAATATGTGCAATGATATAATAACCTAGAAGTGATAAAATAACAGTGGAACAACATATAATAATGTAAACCGGAAATATAAGTAGATACAAGAAATGTAGCGAGAAAATGCTAAGCCATTTTATTATATCGAGCAATAAAATGAGTGCAAAAGGTGATCAGACAGATGGAACCTCGACTTGCACAATGCAAGGGAAGAAATACTCTTAGAATGGCAAGAATAGCCTCTGCGTGGACGCTGCTGCTGCTAGGAAACAAATGATGATTTGGGGATGCTCCCCTGCTTAGAAAAAGCTGAAACTCGAGATTCGGGCTCTACTTAAGAAACCCAGAAAAACCCATAAAGCTTTCCCAGATTGGCTAACCCCCGAAAATAATCCTCCTTGGGATCTGCGCAGTTCCTTTAAGGCTCTGCGCTGCCTCTGAAAACCCCTCTAAACTCTGCCTGAAACTCCATCTGGAAACTTTGCCAAAATCCTCCAATAGGCAAGGGCTTGATCCCTGCTCAATCTCCCAGCATAAGTCCACCTGCAACCCCAATCCAGCATTGCAACCAAAAAGAACTGCGTCCCTCTCCAAGTGCTGCGCAATCCTCCAAAGAGTTGATGAAACTGCTACTGAAATGATAATAAACCACTGCTGAAACACCAAAGGAAATACCTTGCCCGAGTAGGCACTTGAAGTCCCTCGAGGCTAAGGGTGAGATCTCTAAATGGAGACACTCGATGCACTAAATAGTTCTGTAGACTAGCTAAACGAGCGTGCTAAGAAGTCGAAACAACTAGCTCAAAATGCACATAACCGAATGAATCCAAAATGAGGGGGTTCCTCTCTATCTTATAGCCTCTGCCTCTCACAATCCGTAGGCTCACCTTCTCCCACGTGATCCCCTTCTCGCCATGTGTTCCTTCCTTCCTGCGTAGTCCTTCCATGTGTCTGTGTGGGCCCCATTTCTGCGTCCCCCTTTGGCCCCCTTGGTCCCCCCTTTAAGTCACAACGTTGTGCTACTAGGAAGTGACTTTTTATTCTAAATGTGAGTTATGTCCCCCGTCCTCACTTTTTTTATTTACAAGTAACTATAGAAGGCAAAAATCTGACAAAATCGAATATTCCAATTAGCCATGGCTAATTAGGAATATTACAATCTCCCCCTTGTTCCTTTGGCAAACGTCATACTCCCGGACATGCTGGAGTACGTCTTCCTTGAGGCCCTTCCATGAGAAGCTCTCTCTAATGGCCCTGCAGGTTTTGGTAAACCCTTGATGGCCGGCCAATTGTTAATCATGTGATGCCTGAAGTATCTTCTTCTTGAGCTGAGATCCCTTAGTCAAGAAGATTCGGTCCTTGTAGTAAATGATCTCATCGACCACCCTGTACCTGTCATCCGCCACCTGCCCATCGAGAACCTCACATGCAAATTTGTCCTTGGAGTACTCTACTAAGAGTCGAGCCCTCCAGTCTGTGTCCAAGCTCATAAGAGACAACGTGGCTGGTCTACGTGAAAGGGCATCTGCTACCACGTTGTTCTTACCCTTGATATACTCAATGTCAAAGTCATACGCTTGGATCATACTGATCCACTTTTGCTGCCTCTCTTGTAGCTGCTTTTGCTACAAAAAGAACTTGAGGCTGTTGTGATAAGTCCTCACCTTGAACCTGTTACCCACTAAATACTGTCGGAACTTGGCCAATGCATGCATGATGGCTAGCATCTCCTTGTCGTATATAGAATACAACCTCCTGTGCGGAAGGAGCTTCCGGCTCTCAAAGGCTATAGGGTGACCTCCCTGCATCAACACTGCGCTGATTCCCTCTCCCGACGCATCACACTCCAAAACAAATGGCTGCGTAAAATCTGGCAATGCAAGCACTGGGGAGTGGCTCATAACCTCCTTGAGCCTGTCAAAAGCTCGCTGCGCTGTATCCGACCAACTGAATGCCCCCTTCCTCATCAGATCTGTCAGGGTGTAGCAAGCTGTGAGAAACTCTTGACGAACTTCCGGTAGTAAGTACAAATGCCAATGAATCTTCGAAGTTTTGTCACGTTCCTCGGCTCTGCCAATCTCTGATGGCCCTGATCTTCTCCTCGTGGACCCTCACTCCGTCCACCCCTATGATGTGTCCCAAGTACAGCATCTCTGTCAACCCAAACTCACACTTGGAGAGCTTGGCATAGAACTGTTGCACTATCTCAATGTCCTGGAGATGCTCTTCCCAGGTCCTGATGTAAATGAGGATATCATCAAAGAACGCCAACACAAACTTCCTTAAGTGACTGCGGAAGATGTGATTCATGCAAGACTAGAATGTAGCTGGGGCGTTGGTTAGCCCAAAGGGCATCACCAAAAACTCAAAGTGCCCATAGTGACACCTGAAGGTGGTCTTGGGAATGTCTTGCTCCCTCACGGGAATCTGATGGTACCTAGATCTAAAATCAATCTTTGAGAAGAACTGTGCTCCTCTCAACTCATCCATCAACTCATCGATCCTGGGTATGGGGTACCTGTTCTTCAGGGTGTTCTTGTTCAGGGCCCTATAGTCAATGCACATCCTCAATGTGCCGTCCTTCTTCTTCACCAACACCACGGAAGAAGCAAAAGGACTCGTGCTCAGCCGACTGTGCCCAAGAGCCAGCAACTCCTGAATGGCTCGCTCAATCTCATCCCGATAGGCCTTGGGATGCCTATAGGGGTTAGTAATCACTGCCTGTATGCCCTGCTCAAGCTCGATGGTGTGCTCAAACCCTCGGTTCGGTGGCTGTCCCGGCGGAATCTCCCCAAACACTGTGGCATACCGGTCAAGGATGGACTGTATCTCTGGGTGCACCGCCTGCCTTGTAGTCCCTGTCTCGGATGCACGTAGCTCCACTGCCCACTCTACGTCTCCCTTCCGGAAGACTGCCTCTATTTGATGAGCCGAAAAATTCTGAGGCGGATATGTGTGTTGTCCCCATATCTTCTCATGCCTCCCTGTGTTCTCATCATCCCACTCCATCTCTAGGGCCTTCCAATCTGTTGTGACCTTCCCTAGAGTGATAAGCCATTGAACACCCACTACCATGTTGGTGTCCAGAATATTGACCACGAAAAAATGGTCAGTCAGTGTGTAGGTGCCCATCGTCATTGATAACTCTGGGACATAATGAGCACACACCATGGTCTGATCTCCTGGGACCAAAATTGAAAATCCATCGAAGCTCTCTGTCTGTATACCTCTCTGCTCAACCATCTATGCATTGATGAAGTTGTGGGTTGCCCCACTGTCAACCAAAACTGATACCCGCTGGCCATGTACTGTCCCCCGTACGCGCAACGTCAAATACTTGGGAACTCCTCGCAATGCTGCAAGGGCCCCTCCGGTAGGTGCAAAAGCTGCACAACCTGCTGCTAGTGGTGGAGGTGGCAAAGGACCCTGCATGGCATGACTATCTCCTGCCTCCACATCCTCCTCCTCATCTTCTTCCCCGCTGCTCTTGGAGAAGACCTCAATAAAGTGTGCTTTTCTAGCAGCACATCTATGTCCTAGTGCCCATGGCTCTTGACAGGTAAAGCACAACTGTTGCTTCTTCAACTCCCTCCCCGCGTCATCATCAATCTGTGCACATCCTGGATTCCCCTTTGGAGGCGGAATCCTCACATCCTTCCCCTTAGGTTGGAAAGCTTGTCTCTGGGGGTAAGGTGTCCGGGTCCTGGGTAAGGCATCCTGTAAGTCCCGGGTCCTGCTAATAGCATCCTGGAGTGTGACTGGTCTAGTGGATCTGACTAGACCCCGAAGTGGCTCTGCTAACCCCTCAAAAAACATGTAGATCCTTCGTGCCGCGGATAGATCTGGCGCCATCACTGAAACCCTCAAGAAGTTTGTAATGTAGGTCTCAGGGCTCCCGGTCTGTTTGAGCCTCGTCAACTCAAC
Source organism: Pinus taeda (assembly GCA_000404065.3). Classification (NCBI taxonomy): domain Eukaryota; kingdom Viridiplantae; phylum Streptophyta; class Pinopsida; order Pinales; family Pinaceae; genus Pinus; species Pinus taeda. The sequence goes on from APFE030207659.1 coordinate 204,664, forward strand.
AAAATGCTGTTCTGGATCCCTTCGGTCAACCCTCTCCATCAATCTCTTGGTGAACTAGGCATATGTCGTCATTGTGGAGTGTCCGAGTGTAACCATCCCATGGAACCACCAGTCTTGGGCCTCACCATCCAAATGTAATGTCGCCACGTTGATGGCCTCTATCTCCGACATCTGGTTAAGCTGGAAATAAATGTCTAGCTTCTCCACCCAAGACCTTGCCGAACTGTTTGATGAACCATCAAACGTAGGCAAGTGGAATCTACTAGCTGTGCGGTGGGTGTCTCCATCATGATAATGCCGGTATCCTCTATGATGCTCGCAGGGTCTGCTATCTCGCTGGAGCCGAACAAATTCTCTGAATGAGAGAGCATCCCTGAACTCCTGCCCATAGGCCTGGTACTCTGCAAAATAATCGCCCATATGACCGGGCTTTACCTCTTGCTGGGCTCCGGCCCCCGTGTCTACTCCTAGGAAAGTGGGCATGGTAGAGCATGTAGGGGCATGTGTGGCCATCTGCTGAGTAGTATCACGCTGAGTGGCACCCTGCTCTGGAAAATGGTGGGATGTACCCGATCCCTCACCACCCTGGAAAACCTGTGGGTTCTCACGCTGTCTAGCCTCTACTACCATGAATCTCTGCCCCATCAGCTCGATCTGCCTCGACAGATCCTGCACTGATTTGAGGAGCATGTCCGCAAATCTCTTCCCGTCCTCATCTGCCATCAGATCCTCCTGCTCTGCGTCCACCACAGGCTCCTCCTGTCCTGCGTTCACCATAGGCTCCTCTTGTTTTGTGTCCACCCCCCGAACACAGTGTCCCTCTCCGTAGGTGTTCTCCAACCTACGCGCAAGATCTCTGTATTTCCTACCTCTGTAACAGATGTAGGGCTTTTCCCTTAGTGTCATAGACTGCTAGCTCCACAGGCTGAGCTAGATCTATGCTCTGATACCACTGTAATATCGTGTTCCAGAGATATTCCCCAAACCCCAGTAAACTCCAACCAAATAACACACAAGTGATGCAGTAGCTGGGAAGCTCAAAGTGATATAAATAACAGTAATGCAACATAAAATAATGTAAATGCGGAATACAAGCAGATACTCAAGAAATGCAGAGAGAAATGCTAAGCCATTTTATTATTCTTAGTAATGGACAGAGTATAAGAGGTGATCAGAGAGATGGCCCCTCGACTTACACAAGGCAAGTGAAGAAATACACCTAGAATGGTAAGGAGATGGCCTCTCTCTGAACTGCGTCCAAGCTGTCGGAGGACTGTTGTGCTACTGCTGCTGTGGAAATCAAATGAGGATTTGGGGTTGTTCCCCTCCTCCGAAAATGCAGAAACTCTGGAATCAGCCTCTACTCAATAAACCCAGAAAAGCCTAGAAAAATTTTCAAAAATGGCTGACCCCCGAAAATCACCCCCTTGAGGATCCACGCAATTCCTCAAGGCTTTGCGCTGCCACTGAATAGAACCCTCCAAGATTCTGCTCGAAACTCTGCCAAAATCCTCCAATATGCAAGGGTTGATCCCCTGCTCAATCTCCTAGCTCAAATCCTCCACGAAACCCTAATCCGAAACTGCTACCCAAAAACACTGCGCAGTCATCAAGATGCTCAGCTCCTCCTCAACTCCAAAAATCGATCCTCCTGCAAAAGACTGCTGAAAATTACCTTGCCTGAGTAGGCACTCGAAGTCCCTCGGGGCTAAGGGTGAGATCTCCAAACGGAGACACTCGATGCACTAAACAGTGCTGTAGACGGGCTAAACAGCGAGCGTGCTGTAAGTCGAAGTGATTAGCTCAAATGCACATAATCGAATGCCAAAATGAAGAGGCTCCTCTCTCCTTTATAACGTTGGCCTCTCTCAACCCTAAGGTCCACTTCCTCCAACATAGCCCTTCTCTTGCCACATGCTCCTCTCTATCTGCGCAATCCCTCCAAGTGTCTGCGTGGGCACCTTCTCTACATGGTCCTTTGGCCCCCTTGGCTCCCCTTTTAAGTCACAACGTTGTGCTACTAGGGAGTGACTTTATTCTAAAAGTGAGTTATGTCCCCCTTTTCTCACCTTTTTATTTATAAATAACTATAGAAGGCAAAATTGAGCAAAATCGAATATTCCAATTAGCCATGGCTAATTAGGAATATTACAGTTGAGGAGGTTTGTATTGATGTTTTTTGATGACATACTGATATACATTAGGAGTTGGGAGGAGCATCCCCAACACCTGGAGGAGGTGCTGCGTATTTTGAAGAAACAATAGTTTTATGACAAAGTATCCAAATGTGAGTTTGGCCTAACTGAGATGCTCTACTTGGGGCACATTATTGGCGCAGATAGGGTGAAGGTGCACGAGTGGAAGATACGAGCTATTCGAGACTGACCGATACACCAAGATGTAACAACACTGAGGGGATTCTTGGGCATCTTCGCCTATTACTGAAAGTTTGTCAAAGGGTTTTCGCAGTTGGTTGTTGATTCTTGTACATGTGTTTGTTTCTGTATTACAGTGTCATATCTGTAGTAGAATTTATTTTAATGTTTATTGAAGGAATTCCATAAATAACTTATTGAAGAATAAGTAGGAAAAGTAAATTAGATGTTGCAGCAATAGAATTTTCACATGGTATCAAAGGAAGTAATCAGAGACAGGAAGGGGAAATCAGTTATGGGTTGAGACCACGATGTAGATGCATCCATGTCATAGGACTCGCACAGATTTTCGGAATATTGCACAAGAGAAAGAGAATTCGATTTCTTTATGTTGGCTTCCAGGTTGGAAGAAGTGGCTTGTATGACTAGTTTTGCATCATCAGAAGTGTGGTATACAGACAGTGGAGCTTCGTGGCATATGACGGGAATTAGGGAATGTTTCTCAGAATATCGAGAAGAGAAGTTGAACTTTCAGCTCACCATGGGGAACAAGGCAAAGTGTACTCTAGTAGGGAAGGGTACCATAGTTTTTCAAACAGAATCAGGAGAATGGTTCCGTGCTACAAATATGTTGCATGTACTAGGATTGGGGTTGAACTTACTTTCTGTATCGCAACTTCAAGGCAAGGGCTATGACGTCTACTTCATTAAGGAGAAGGTATACGTCAAACACCCGAGCTGGAAAAAGAAAGTGCAGATCGGGATCAAAAGAAACAAGTTGTATAAATTACAACTAGAATCACCAATGACACTAATAGGCAGTGATGGAGACAAGGACTTGAATGAACTATGGCACAAAAGAATGGGTCATTTGCACCATGGAGCTCTGAGAATTCTCAGGAGCACTGTAACAGGAGTTCCGGATCTGAGTGCGGAACGAGATGATGTATGCAGAGGATGTGCTCTAGGAAAGTATGCCAAGGTAGCATTTCCTAGGAGCAAACACAGGCCAAGAGTGTACTAGGATTGATACACTTAGATATCTGCGGACGTATGTCTGTCAAAGCTCTTAGTGGTGCCGAGTATTTCTTTACCTTTATTGATGACCACTTAAGGAAAACTTGGATTTATTTTCTGAAAACCAAGGACGAGGTTTTCTGTCGATTCAATGAGTTCAACGCTCTGGTGGAGAATTTGACTAGGAAGAAAATAAAAGTTTTGCACTCAAATAATGGTGGAGAGTATGTCGATAAGGACTTCACTGATTATGCGCTAAGGAGGGCATCAAAAGAGAGTGGACATCTTCCTACAATCCGGAGCAGAATGGAGTAGTAGAAAGAAAGAATAGGACTATTGTAGAAGTAGCTAGGGCCATGATGTTCTCCTCATCGGGCATTGGGCAAGATTACTCCAAAGAAAGTTTTCACAGGGAAGACACCTAAAGTCAGTGATTTTAGGGTATTTGGGAGTTTAGCATATTGCCACATACCAGAGGAAAGGAGGAAGAAGTTGGATCAAACTGTGGAAAAGGGATATCTGGTGGGATATAGCGAGAACGCTAAGGCATATAGAATCTACCTTGCAGGAAGCAGGAAGGTAGTAATTCGATGAGATGTAAAGTTCATGGAGGACATGGCTTTCAGAAAATCTCGTGAGATGCTTTCCGAGGAGCAGTCAAAAGAGGAGCCAATGGTTAAGCCTCTTCAACCAACAGAAGTAAAAAAATCTTCCTCTGGTCAAGAAGATTCTCAGGATGAGGATGAGGAGCTAATAGAAGCATCGACTGGCAGAAGAAGAACTAGCAGGGAACTTCGTCAGATTCTGCGAGATGTAGAGGACTTCATCGATGCGCCAAGAAACAATAAGAGGGAGGAAAAACAACCAGATAGATATCAGGCATTAGTAGCTTAGGATGGGGAGCTTGCCAGTTTCAAGGAGGCAACTCAACATTAGGTTTGGCTAGACGCGATGGTAGAGGAGTACAACTCCATAATTTTGAACGATGTCTGGGAGGTAGTGCCAAGGCCTCTAGACATATCAGTGGTAGGTTCGAGATGGATCTACAAGATAAAATACGTTGCAGACGACAGTGTTGAGAAATTAAAGGCCAGGTTTGTGGCTAAGGGGTATGCTCAAAAGGAAGAAATTGACTACGAGGAGACCTTCGCCCCGGTAGCCAGGTATACGTCTATTAGGACCGTGATATCTCTTGCAGCTTAGATGGGATGGGAGATTTATCAAATGGATGTCAAAACGACTTTTCTGAATGGGGTAATAGAAGAAGAGGTATACATTGAACAACCAGGGGGCTGAGACACATGAGAAGAAGTCTCATGTATGCATATTGAAGCAAGCCTTGTATGGGCTGAAACATGTATCTAGAGCATGGCATGGTCGAATAGATGGCTACTTGTAGAAAATGGGATTTGTCAAGAGTGACGTGGATCCGAATCTCTACTATCTGGTTGTAGAGAACGAGCCGCTAATCTGAGTATTGTATGTGGATGATCTTCCTTGGGCAAGGGAGGTATGCTACAGAAATCCTGAAAATATTAGGGATGGAAGATTGTAGACCCATGGCTACTCCAATGATCACCAACTGGAAGAAGATTGATGCATCAAAAGGCAAGGATGTTGATCCCACCCTATACAGGCAGCTCATAGGGTCTCTAATGTATTTGGTCAATACAAGGCCAAACATTTGCTACGCTGTCAACACCCTCTGTCAGTTCTTGGTGGAACCAAAGAGGGCACACTGGGCAGCAACCAAACATGTTCTCAGGTATTTACAACGAACAGTCGATTATGGACTCTTGTACACCAAAGGTAAGGATATCAGTTTGAATGGATGTACTGATGCAGATTGGGCAAGAAGTTCAGTGGATCGGAAGAGTACCTCTGGGTACTGTTTCAACATTGGATCAGGAATGACCTTCTGGTGCAGTAGGAAACAAAAGTTCGTGGCTCTAAGCTCATCTGAGGCAAAATATATGGCGGCAAGCACATTTTCGTGTGAGGCCATATGGCTTAGAAAACTACTTGTGAACCTATTCAGAAGGAATATGGTGGCGACCAAGATCATGATAGGTCGAAACATATTGATATTTGGTGTCACTTTGTTAGGAACTGTGTCCAATGAGGAGCTGTATAGTTGAGCTACACTCCTACAGGAGAATAGGTGGCGGACATCCTCACCAAGGCCCTTGGAAGGACAAAGTTTGACTACTTCAGGGAAAAGATGGGGATGGTAAAGAACCCGTTTCAGTAGCAGAAATGGGAGTGATAACAACACAAATGCAGAGGGAGTTGCAGTGCAGATGCAGTGTTGGGAGAAAGGACCAGCAGCAGCACGGATGCAGAAGGAGCTGTCGTACAGATGCAACAGTGGTAGTAGCAAAGCCATGGGCAGTAGTACAGGATGCAGCAGCGCAAAGGATGTTGGGCAGGGAGGCTTAGCATCAGCACAGGGACCGATGTAGGATGATCAGGGTGATACTCAATGAGGAGTATTACTAGAGCACAGTCCTCGCAAAGAGGGAGTGTTGATTTGGGGTAGCATCGGATGTGCTCTAGCCATGGAAATTGGTGGAGAGGCTAAAGCACTTGAGATCTCCAATACCCAAAAATGGTTTAGATAGATTCTAAACGGCGTGGGAGATATTAAAATAATTAATATTTTTAATGGAGTCCCTAAGTCTAAACTTAGGGAAAATAAATATTAATGTGAATTAATATAAAACTGTGTTAGAAGGGTCCAAAAGTCATGGATCAAGCCAGAGTTAATATTAGTCATTGATTAAGGACTTAATCTCGGCCATTGATTTGTCAACGAGAAAAGTATAAGAGGAGGCTTGAGAATCACTTAGAGAACACATTGAGAGAGACTAGTTAGTTCAATTTTTGGAGCAGTGTTAGCTGAGAAATTTGAGCTAGTGGTCTGGTGAGCAGTTAGGAGGCAGCAAGTACGGAGCAGAGAGACGGGATCAGCCACTGGAGACCAGCGATGAGGCAAGAGAGGCAGACGCAGAGGTAGCAAGAGACTGCACAATCACTAGAGGGCCTGCGTGGGTGATGCAGAGAGGCCCAGGGCTGACGCAGAGTGTCTGGGAGCCATGCAGAGTTTAGCCAAGTTGACGTTGGGATTGGGAGAAGTGCTGGAGAATTTTCTCTCTATGGGTAAGCCAGTTTGGCACCCTGTTATGCTGAAGAATTGTTGAATAATAAAATCCTCCCTTGCTGCACTGGTTTTCCCACATTGGGTTTTTCCGGGGATTGTTGTCCAAAATATCTGTGTCAATGTGTTGATTCTTGTACATGCGTTTGTCTCTGTATTACGGTGTGATATCTGTTGTAGAATTTATTTTAATGTTTATTGAAGGAATTTCATAAATAACTTATTGAAGAATAAGTAGGAAAAGTAAATCAGATGTTGTAGTGATAGAATTTTTGCATTGGTAGCGCCCCACACGGATTTGACCAAGAAAGGGGCTTTCGCATGGACAAATGGGGCACAATCGACTTTTGATCGCCTCAAGGAGGTGATGAGTGGTTGTCCAGTTTTGGCATTTCCAAACTTCTCTCGATCATTCTCTGTGGAGTGTGTGTTGTAATTTCTAAGTCTATCCGTTAGAAATTCTTCCTGTACTATTTGATTTATTTCTTCCTACTTGTTCAGTTGCTTAACAAGTTATTTACCATGTAAATATTGAAAATAAATACAAGTACAATATCAACACATACAGATCATCAATTGAAAGAAACAAGCACACAAGTGACAGTTATTTTTGGACTAATGTCCCTGGAAAAACCCAATGCGGGAAAATCAGTGTAGCTATTAGAGGGTTTTATTATTAAGCAGTTTCAAAATACAATCTGGGTGCCAGAAATGGCTCACCCAACAGAGAATGTCCTCGGCAATAGTACCTCTTAGTTGGAGACGGATATCAACTCCAATCTGCCCCACGAAATCTCCCAGCGTCAGCGTTTAGGGTCTGCGTCAGCCTCTTTGGCCCAGCGTCAGCGTCTCGGGGCTCTGTGTCAGCCTCTGGAGTCTTTGTGTCCCCCACGCTAGCCCTCCTCAGGCTCTGCACAGCTCCTGGCTGCCTCTGCGTGGCCTCTAGCTGGCTCTGCATCAACCCTCTCTTGGCTTCTGCGCTGATGCTCCCGGTACTATCTTTGTCTCTCTGCTATTGTATTCACTGCCCCTCAGCTGCAACTCTAATCACTCCTTTGATTTCCTCAGCAAGCCCTGCCCCAGAAAATCGAATTCTTGATCAATTCGGTGTGTTCTTCAACTGACCCTCAAGCCTCTTCTTATACTTTTCTCGTTGACAATTCAATGGCCGAGATTAAGTCCCTAATCAACAACTAAGATTAGGTCTGGCTTGATCCATGACTTTTGGACCATTCTAACTCAGTTTTATATTAATTCACATTAATATTTTATTTTTCCTAAGTTTAGACTTAGGAACTCCATTAAAAATATTAATTATTTTAATATCTCCCAAACTAGTTAGATTCTACCCAAACTATTTTTGGGTCTTGGAAATATCATGTGCTTTAGCCTCTCCACCAATTTCGTGGCTAGAGCACATCTGATGCTACCCCAAATCAACAATGTGATGCATCAGGAGAGGGGATTGGGGTAGTATTATCTCAGGATGGGCATCCCATTGCTTTCGAGAGCCAGAAGCTCTTACCCCATGAGAAGTCATATTCTATATATGAGAAAGAGATGTTGGCCATCATGCATGCCTTTGCCAAATTCTGGCAGTATTTGGTGGGAAACCAATTTCGGGTGAAGACCGATCACAATAGTCTTTGCCATTTCATGGGGCAGTAGGGTCTCAATGATAGACAATAGAGGTGGGTCAGCAAGGTGCAAGCCTATGACTTTGACATAGAGTATGTGTAGGGGAAGGACGATGTAGTGGCCGATGCTCTATCAAGGAGACATGCAAGCCTCTTACTCATGAGCATTTGCCATGATTGAAAGGCCGAGTTGTTGGTAGAGTATTCCAAAGACAGGTGGGCCTGCGAGATCTTGGAGGGGGTACACACAGATTAGCGCTACCGGGTGATGGACGAAGTCATATACTATAAGGGGTGCATATTTTTGGTTCCCAACTCACAGTTGAGGGAGAGAGTACTCCACGCAGCACATGACTCACCATTGTCAGGGCATCAGGGGTTTAGGAAGACGTACATGGCAGTCCGGGAGTGTTTCACATGGAAGGGCCTCAAGGGGGATGTGTTGAGGCATGTACAAGAGTGTGAGGCATGCTAGAGGAACAAAGGGGAGTTGACCCATCCTGTAGGGCTGTTGCAGCCACTCCCCATTCCTGAGGGGAAATGGGAGAATATCTCTATGGGCTTCATCACCGGGCTCCCCTCAGTGTAGGGAAAGAATTGTATCTATGTGGTGGTTGATTGGCTAACCAAATATGCCCATTTCTTCGCCATTTCGACTTGGTATTCAGCCTCACAGGTTGCGGAGCTGTTCTTTAAAGAGGTCTTCCATTTGCATGGACTTCTGAAGAACATAGTGAGTGACAGAGATAGCTAGTTTATGGGAGGGTTTTGGCAGGAGCTCTTTAGGTTGGTGGGTATTGAGCTCACCCTGAGCATGAGCTATCACCCTCAGCTAGATGGCCAGACCGAGCAGGTTAACTAGTGGTTGGAGGGGTGCCTCAGGAACTGTGACCGGGCAATGGAGGCCCTGCACTTGGGTGAATACTGCTACAACACCACCCATCACATGTCTATTGGTATGACCCCTTTCCGTGCCTTGTAAGGTTATGATGCATTGTCTTTTGCTGACATTGTTTTTGGAGATAGCCGGGCCCCAAAGGCTAAAGATTGGATCCTGGAGAGCCAAGACATTCTGAAGGCTCTCAAGGACAACTTAGCCAAGACATTCTGAAGGTTCTCAATAGAAGATGTACACTGACAGGCACCAGACTGAGAGACATTTTGAGGAGGGGAACTTGATGTATATTCTGCTACAGCCATATAGACAGTCTACCTTGAAGCAAAAAGGGGATGAGAAGCTACAAACGTGTTTCTATGGGCTGTACAGGGTGGTCAGGAGAGTTGGAGAGGTGGCTTACGAGAGAGAGCTTCCCTAGGGGAGCAGGATTCACAATATCTTCCATGTCTCATGCCGCAAGGTGTTGGGACAATAGGTGTAGAGTTACCCCTTTGGATGACGAGGGACATCTGGTTTTGGAACTGGAGGCCATCCTGGAGACTTGGGAGAGGAAGCTAAGGAGCAAAACCATCAGGGAGTTTTTGGCGCAATGGAAGAATCTGCCAGATGAGGATGCCACATGGGAAGGTGAACACATTTTGGAGCTTCCAGCGTTGAAGTTGCTTGAGGGCAAGCAACATTTGGGAGGGGAGGACAAAATGTCCCTTCCCAAATATATTTGTAACAGGTTTTAGTCTCCCACAATTTTCATAATTTTTGGTGAATGAGGAACCCATGCATTTTTGACTTAGGGAATTAGGAGAAAAGAGGTTGAATTATCACTAGTGGAAGGTGGGGGCCACCCACCTGGGGAAAACGCACTTGGGCATTTGGGCAATTCGAATTGCCTTGGATGGGAAATTGAATGGCTAGGGAGAGGGGCCCACACGGGGAAGGAAGGCTCACGAAGTTATAAGGAGGATGAACACCCCAACTCAAGGCATCATTTGTCTGTCCAACTCATTTGTGTTGCTCGAGTTACTAGCTGTTTAGCATCGAGTTTTCCAGGCGGGAAACTCAAACCTTTCTGCGGGGGACTTCGAGGGCCACCCTAGGAAGGCAATTCGTACTGCCTTGGAGGAGAGCAGGTGGCGTTTCATAGTCACATCACTCAACCTTTGTCTCAGCCGGTGTGTGTTTCTGGAGGACATAGAAGGGGAACACGCAGGTGTTGTTTGTGGGTTCATCTGGGCAACAATTGTCGGGGGGTGGGGGGGGGAGTTTGGGAATTGGAGCTACAGTGTAGGATCAACCTTTTGGGAGAGTTTAGGAGCAAGAGGTTGATGCATTGGAGCAGTTCGATTTACACTCACTTGGGCCTGTGTAGAGAGCCATTACTGGGCACACGTGGGAGTTGGAGGAAGGAGTTGTAGAGCTGGAATTGGCTGGGAGAAGTAAGGGAAACCTTAGTGAGGAGCATCTCAGCACTTGGAGGTGATTTGTGGGACATTTCCAGCCAACTATAGGCAGGTCGTACTCTCTAGTGTGAGGAGGAGGACATGGTGCTTGGAGGCCGAATTTTGGGGTTCAGTACTAGTCCAAGCCCTTTCTGGGTTTTGGTGGGTTTTGTTTGAGGGACTAGGAGCTAAAGTTGCAACATTTTCTGAGCACAGGAAATGGAGTTTCCAGCACATCCTTTCCAGCAAGCAACGTATTTTCATCTTTCTAGGCAGCGCAAAACATCTTTGGAGCAACCATTGTGCAACCATTGGGCTGTTGTTTACTCACCTGGGTTTTGTAACGCTTGTCATTGAGACAAGTTCAGGTGCACCATTCCAACATTATTGTACTTGCTTCCAGAAGAATTAATAATATGGCTCAGATGGTTCTTATTTGCAATGTTTTTATGGGTGTTTGTTGATAGTTTCTCGTTTCTGGTGTTGGATGTGTTTATTGCTTTGTATATCATTGTTCATCCTAGTTAGGAACATTACATTGGTGGGCAGTATGGCCAGACATCAACAACGTTACAGGAGATGATGCAGAGACAGGTTGTTGTGGCAGGGGGTGTAGCACTAGAACACATTTCTCGCTAAGAGGGAGTGTTAATTTTTGTAGCATTAGATGTGTTCTAGCCACAGTATATCACTGTTCATCCTAGTTAGGAACATTACACTGGTGGGCAGTATGGCTAGACATCAACAGCATGACAGGAGATGATGCAGAGACAGGGTGTTGTTGCAGGGAGTGTAGCATTAGAACACATTTCTCGCTAAGAGGGAGTGTTAGTTTTTATAGCATCAGGTGTGTTCTAGAATACATGAGATCTCCAAAACCTAGAAATTGTTTATGGAAATTTCGCCTAGAAGTGTCTCAATTAGATTATTAACCGATTTTTAAATATTTCCCAAGTCTAAACTTAGGGAATATGGTTAATTAATCAATATTAATTGAGGTAAGGCGATAATCATCTAGAAACTCACACGGATCGATCCAGATGATGAGGCTCATCAATAGGTAAATTATAAGGGTCACAATGCCATTATCCAGCTTATTAAATTGTCTTTTTTCACATTTATCCAAAGATTTTGTTATATTATGCTTAATGTGAGGAGTAAAGATGTGTTACTATGTCATGTGTCCTGATGTGTGTTAAATGCAAGAATTGGAGCAAGTTTGAGTTGGTTTGGGTGTAGGAACTTGGAATAGGCAAGCAAGAGAGATTCTAGTAGGTGGTATCCCCCCTTAACTCCTCAAATCAGTCGAACATTTCCCACTCTATCTCATCAACTCAAGTTCACTAGCAGCCAAGCAGACCAATTTCATTGGCAACCAAGCCAGTTCAAGTGAAGGAAGAGTTGGACCCACCTATACTCAAGTTAGGGAGCAAAGTATCCCTATTTTCTAGGGAGCTGTTGGTAGCTCCATTTTTGTATAAATAGGCAAGCTAGGGGACTCATTAGGATTCGAAGTTTTATTGTAGCCAAGAGGCCACTAAGCTGAAGCACATTTGACTGTTATTGTTATGATTGTTGGAGTTTCTAATTCTAACTGGTTAGAAATTCTTCCTGCACTATTTGGTTTATTCACCTAATTTAATTACTTAACAAGTTATTTAACCATATAAATACTGAAAATAAAAACAAGTACAGTCTCAACATCTACGAGTCATCTGCTGAAAGAAAACAAACACACAAGTGACACTGTTATTTTTGGACAAATGTCCTCGGAAAAACCCAATGCAGGAAAACCAGTGTAACTATTCTGAGGGTTCATTATTATGCAGTATTTCCTTGAGTACAATTGGGTGCCTAACCGACTCACTCGACAAAGAAAAATACATGGCAACAATACCTCTCTATATTCGGAAACATGTATTTAGAAAACCTATCCCACAAAACCCTCTCTAGCACAACTGAAACTCAGCGCTGGCCCTTTTGGCCTCTGCATCAGCCCCAAGACCCTCTGCGTTAGTCCTCTAAGGCATTGCGCAGCCTCTAGGACCCTCTGTGTCACTCTAGCAACTTCTACGTGGATGACGCAGTCCCTCTGGCCTCTGCACTCTCTGCTGGGCTCTGTGTGGCCTTGACTGGCTGGGCTCTGCGTGGCCTAAACTGGCTGCTACTCTCGCTCTCCCTGCTTCTGTGCTGGTCTCTAAGTATTGTCTTTGCCTCTCTCTCCAGTACTCACTTCCCCTCGCTACTGATCACTGATTCACTTTTGCTTAGCAACCCCGCTCTAGCAAAATGAATGACTGATCACTGTGGTGTGTTCTCCAACTGACCCTCAAGCCTCTTCTTATACTTTTCTCATTGGTCCTTCAACGGTTGAGATTAAATCTCTAATCAACGGCTAAGATTATATTTGGCTTGATCCATGACTTTTGGAAATTTCTAACCCAATTTTATATTAATACCCATTAATATTTTATTTTTTCTAAGTTTAGACTTAGGAACTCCATTAAAAATATTAATTATTTTAATATCTCCCAAACCGGGTACAATCTGTCCAAACCATTTCTGGGTCTTGGATATCTCATGTGCTTTAGCCTCTCCAATTTTCATGTCTAGAGCACATTCGATGCTACTCCAAATCAACACTCCCTCTTAGCGAGGACTGTGCTCTAGTAATACTCCACATTGAGCATCACTCTGATTATCTGGCACCAGTCCCTGTGATGATGCTAGGCCTCCCTGCCTAACATCCTCTGCACTACTGCATCATGTACTTCTGCCCATGGCTCTGCCACTGCCACTGTTGCATCCTTTCCGCAAGCTCCCTCTGCATCCGTGCTGCTGTTGGTCCATCCTCCCAACACTGCATTTCCACTGCATCCCCTCTCATCATGTTGCATCGTGCTACTTCATATTGCTATTGCACTGCATCCCCTCTCATCATGTTGCATCGTGCTACTTCATATTGCTATTGCACTGCAACTCAGTTACTGAGAAGTAAGTAACTGATCCACCCAACTTATGACATCCTTGTCAGGCTAGAAACACTCTCGATGCGGAAGCTCCCTCTATTGCCAACACGTGCTGACTGTATTGACCTCTGCGTTGCTGCAACAACTCCCTGCATCTCGCACCGTTGCACATCTCTCTGTTCCATTCTGCATTGGTGCAACACTCCCTTGCCTCTCGCCTTGTTGCAACCTGCTAGCCTCGCGTTGCCCGAGACTCCTGCACTGTAGCACTCTCTGCCGCTTCATCTGCATCTGTCTCTACCAACATCTGCTAGTCCTGCTACTCTCTCTTCGGGGCTCCCGTAGCAAGGTATAATCCAAGAGGTTGGGTACCTCAAGGATCCTGCCCCTCATCGCTTGTAGTCATCCCGACTACACTAGATGTCTCCCCACTTCTTCTCAAGTGGCACATGATCACTCATGGCACACAGATCAGACAGGATCTTGGCCTTCCAAATGACAAAGTTGGATGCCTCATCCAATCTATCCTGATCCCTCAGCCCATTCATGGCCATCTCTTTGCTCTTCTTTTCGACTCCTTCGAGTCTCTCTACTTCCCGCCTGGAAGTTCTCTGTTCGACTCCTGCTGAGTCTACTTCCCGTCTGGAAGTTCTCTGTTTGACTCCTGTTGAGTCTACTTCCCGCCTAGAAGTTCTCTGTTCGACTCCTGTTGAGTCTACTTCCCGCTTGGAAGTTCTCTGTTCGATTCCTGCTGAGTCTACTTCCCGTCTGGAAGTTCTATGTTCGACTCCTACGAGTCTCTCTACTTCCCGTCTGGAAGTTCTCTTCTGGACTCCTTTTGAGTTTTGATTTCCCTCCTGGAAATATTTCTGCCAACCATCAAGTTGCCCCTCTCCGATTGTCTGTGCAACTGCAACATTGATCCGAATTCCTTGGCTAGAAATTCGCTTCGGAAACAACTCCCTCTACCTTGGTTTTGCCTTGTTAGGTATTGTTCTGACCATAATACCGCACTAGCGTCGCTCCCACAAACTGCCCACAACTTCCTTTGCCCCAACAACTAAAGGATTGAGCCTCTTGGCCCTATGCAATCCCGACACCAGCGAAATAGCTCCCTGAGCCAATTGCGTCAGCCCTCTTGGCCTCAGAGTGGCTCTATGTGAGCCTGTTTCTGCCCTCCTCAGCGTTTGCGCTGGCCTCTCTCTGGCCCAGACTGATGACGCAGTCCCTTTGCGTCAACCCTTCCTCTGTTGCTTCTGCAAGGATCAACTATTGTCACTTGGGATAGCTGATTCTGCTGCAAATGCTCTGCTCAGCTAATGCACTAAGCTCTCTTGTGATCTGTAACCACCCGCTGATACCATGTTGGAATTTCTAATTCTAACCCGTTAGAAATTCTTCTTGCACTATCTGGTTTATTTCACCTACTTGTTTAATTACTTAACAAGTTATTTAACCATATAAATACTGAAAATTAACACAAGTACAGTTTCAACATCTACAGATCATCAGCTGAAAGAAAACAAACGCACAAGTGACACCATTATTTTTGGACAAATGTCACCGGAAAAACCCAATGCGGGAAAACTGGTGCAGCTGTTCTGAGGGTTTATTATTATGCAGTATTTCCTTGAGTACAACTGGGTGCCTAATCGGCTTACCCGACAGAGAAAAATACACGGCAACAATACCTCTCTATATTCGGAAATAGGTAGCTAAAAAACCTGTCCCAAGAAACCCCTTCCGACACAACAGAAGCTCAACGTTGGCTCTTCTGGCCTCTGCGTGAGCCCCAGGACCCTTTGCGTCAGCCCTCTAAGGCATTGCGCAGCGTCTGGGACCCTTTGCGTCACTCCAACAACTTCTGCATGGATGACGCAGTAGCTTTGGCCTCTGCGTTGTCTTTGCTGGGCTCTGCGTGGCCTGAATTGGTTGTTGCTCTTGCTGTCCCTACTTCTGCACTAGTATCTCAGTACTGTCTTCGCCTCTCTAGCCAATACTCATTGCCCCTCGCTACTGATCACTGATTCACTTTTGCTTAGCAACCTCGCTTTAGCAAAATGAATAACTGATCACTCTGGTGTGTTCTCCAACTAACCCTCAAGCCTCTTCTTATACTTTTTTTGTTGGTCGTTCAACGACTGAGATTAAATCTCTAATCAACGACTAAGATTAGATTTGGCTTGATCCATGACTTTTGGAACCTTCTAACTCAGTTTTATATTAATACCCATTAATATTTTATTTTTCCCAAGTTTAGACTTAGGAACTCCATTAAAAATATTAATTATTTTAATGTCTCCCAAACCGGGTACTATCTGTCCAAACCATTTTTGCGTCTTGGAGACCTCATGAGCTTTAGACTCCCCACCAATTTTCATGGTTATAACACATCCGATGCCACTCTCAATCAACAATGATGTATTCGACACTTTTTGATTGATAATGAGAAATTTTGTTTTGATCTAGCACTGAGTTGACTCAGCAGCTGAAGCTCTTGGGTTAGGGCCCAACCCTAGCAGTAGAAGTTCCTCTCTTGTATCTGTATTTTTAGCTTAGAATGCTGATTAACTGTTGAAGTCTATTTATGTTTATTTTTAGTTTAGAAAGTTGATGAAGTTGTTGCTTATCCATGCTTCCATTAGCTTAAAGAGTAGATTAGTGTTGCAGTCTAGTGAAGAAAAATACATCAAAAAGCTTGTGAGAGTGACCCCTATCTCATCTCCCTCATGGGATCATGATTAGAGGACCCCACTCTCACATCCCAAAAGCAAATCTTTTCTTTTGTTCATGGCATAGATTAAGTTTCAGTCTTATTTAGATAGTTGTTTATGATTTCTTATAAATATCTATAGTTGTTATGTTGTTTCTTAAGATTGTTGTAGGTTAGGAGGTAGTCCATTTCATAGATCTAGTTCTTAGCTATAGTTAGATCAGACTTTCCAAATTCAACTCATAGTTCCACATTGACATGTAATGATTTGTAAATTGAAAGAGAATCAGGTTTGATTGCAAGGTTGTTGATCTGTAGGCAGGGATTCCTCCTATCAACTCCATCTAGGCCTTCTCTACCTTCTGCTAATGCATGCCAACCCATATTTTGAACCTCTATTTTCTAGCCACAGTGAGCAAGCTGTCTTAAGCAAACCCAACCTTCTTGGAGTGTTGGGCTTGGCCTTGGGTGATGTTCACCTTCCCTACACCTTTCACAACTGTCATACACCCTTCCAACACTTCATCTCACCATTCATACCCTCCAAAACCTCTCAGCTAACTTCAGGTAGTAGTTTAGGGCATCCTGTAGCAGTTCAAGACATCCTGTAGCAACCCTGTACTAGCTTGTTTTGACCCTGTTTTGATAGCATAGCCTGGTGTAGGAGTAGGTTAACCCCTCAGCTTGGACTCCATAACCAGAAATGCCACCTAGACCAGTTCTTTCACTCGTTTCTCTCTTGCAAGATCAGATAGCATTAGATTTTATATTTCTGCATTTAGCAATTAGAACTTTTGTCTATTTTGCAAGTGTGAATGAGATAGTTAATTCATGCATTTTTGAATTCTGAAATGATAGAATAACCTTCTATTTTCAAGCAACCTAGGTAGCTAGATGATCAAGTGCAAGATTAGCATAGTTTCCTTTCTGCAAGTGATTTGTGTCATTTCATAGCATTTACAAGTTGGCAACTTTCATTTCCTGAATTGACAAGCATTTACTTCCTTTACACTAGAACTAGCCTTCAAATTCTGCTTTCAGTAGTCAGACTCCTTTTTGTTCAATAGAGGAATGGTCTGGAACACTAATGGTCAAGTGCCCTAGTTGAGAAGTGACATGAGTAGAATGATGCATCTGCTATGTATATAGCACTGTGACCTCCAAGTTTGTACGAAACCTCGGGTTGATAAAGTAAAGTTGGTAGTCTTGGGAGTTGCATCATTCTTGTTCAATATTGGGGCTCATCACTTTTTGGCGTCGTTGCCGGGGATGTGTTTAGGTATATGTAATTTCTGTTTTTTCTTTCTATTTTGCATTTACTAGATAGATGTTACTCTTGCTTTCCATTCTGTTTTGCATTTGGTTTTGAAAAAAACTTATAAAAGAAAAAATATATTCCTTTCATGCCTCGTAGGAGTAGAGACACTTTAGGGAAATTCTTCCCAAATATCCCCACACGATCAAATAATTAACCTTCCCTCTTCTTCGATGACTGTTAGCTTCCATCTTTGACTGCAGGAGAGTTAGAGGACCCCTTAGGTGAACAACCTGAAAGTTTTGAAGAGCCTACTGGGGAAGAAAAAGAAGAGACCATTCCACACACTTACACCAAGGCTGAAAACAAAAATGAGGCTGAAAACTGAAATGAGGGTGATTTTCCCATTAGAGAGACTGATGGAGATACTAGGATGAAAAATATAAGCCCCTCTTCCCTTCCTCACTTCCATGGCTTAACCTCAGAGGACCCTGATACCTTCTTATTTGAGTTTGCTGTCATCTGCAGAACTTATGATTATACCTCTGATGACTAGAAGTTGAAGCTGTTCCCATCCACCTTTCAGGATGTAGCCTTGCGCTGGTTCATGGGTCTACCTGGGGATAGCATCACCACCTGGGCTCAAATGCAGCAATCCTGTAACAACAAGTACAGGGACTATTGTAGGTCCAAAAACACCAAAGAGGAAATATTTAGAATGACCCTAGGACCGGCTGAATCCTAGGAAGATTATGAGGAAAGGTTCCAACTCAATTACAAAAGGGCCAGATGCACCCTTGATCTTGAATCACCCAAGTTAGTCCTTCTTAGAGGAATTAAGGAAGACATACTGGAAACCCTAAACATGCTGTCTAGAGGGGACATTTGTTAGCTACCCTATAATGATATCAAGATAGTATTCAAAAACCATTCTAGGGCTGCTAGAAAGAAGGGTAGGGCTATTCAAACTTTGGTTAGTTCCTCTTCCAACACCACATCTATCAAAAATGAAATTGGAAACATGTTTGAGGACTTTAAAGGTGAATTACTATACACCTTTGCTCTGAAAATGGACACCATGCATATCAAGAGGAAGAAAAGAGAGTCTTAACTATCTTTTGCCTCCTACACCACATCTATCAAAAATTAAATTGGAAACATGTTTGAGGACTTTAAAGGTGAATTACTATACACCTTTGCTCTGAAAATGGACACCATGCATATCAAGAGGAAACAAGAGGAAGAAAAGAGAGCCTTAACTATCTTTTGCCCTAAATGCACTAGGAGGCACCCCAGAATTGAATGTCCACTAAATGTTATAGAGGTTTGCTCGGTCTGTGAGGAGAACCATTGCACAGACAAGCGTCCTTCTTGCCTAGATTGAAAGTTGTATACCAAGGGGTTGAACAACTCTGTTATATCAACCAAAGGAGGCCTCGAGGACTTAGTCCATACCAGCAGGGCATGCAGGGTGCATCCTCTTCCTATTACCATCCCAATCAGAACGCATCCTTGTCCCTTGGTGTTCTCCTATTCCCGCTTCATTGTCCACACCTTCTCCTTGGTCTTATGCACCTCAATATCCTCCCCAACCAGCCATCAACCATTTCAGCGATATGCTTCTCCACCTCCTCAGTGGAATACCCCATCGCAAGGTTGGAGGCCTCAATTCAACCAACCTCTTGCTTTACTGCCTCCACCTACATCTCAACCACAACTCATTCATCTTGCTCCACCCAAACAACCTCAGATGCCTGCTCAACCAAATCCGAACCCGAACAACAAGCAGGCACAACAGGTTTATAGTGGAGAGACATCATACGCTGCCTATGCTGTGGAGATTCAAGAAATTAACCTCAGGTCTGAAAGAGTGCTACCAAATAACCAACCTCCATCTCCACCTGAGGAGCTTGAAGAGGAAAAGGAAGAGAGTGTTCCTCAAGCCAATCCACCTCCTTTCCCCGAAAGATCAATCCATCCTAACCAGCACACCCAGAAGAGGCTAAACTTCTAAGAGAATTGAAAAAACTTATGTGTGAAAAATCCACTCGTCCAAGCTATCAAGGATGTTCCCATATACAATAAGCTTATAAAGAAGAAATGCTTCAAACATCCTGGGAGGAGAAAGAAAGACACCGCTACCATCAATGTTATTGGTCCATTATCTGATCTGACGTTGGGGAGAATGATTTTCCCAAAGTATCTAGATCCTGGAAGTCCTGTGGTAGATGTACACGTTGATGACGTCATTGTCCCTCACACCTTGATTGATTTTGGGGCTGCCATTAATTTGATGACTAAGAAAACCATGCTCAAACTAAACCTCCAAGGATGTTTGAGAAAGACCACAAGAGTGCTGCAACTTGCGGACAGGTCCATAGTCGCTCCTGAGGGGATTGTTGAGGATGTAATTGTTGATTTCGGGTAGCATCGGATGTGCTCTAAGTATCAAAATTTGCAAGGAGGCTTAGACACATGCATTCTCCAATACAGAGAAATCGTTTTGGGAAATTCCACTTAGAGACAATTTTATTAAAATAATTAATTATTTTTAATGGGTCCCTAAGTCTAAACTTAGGAGCTTAAAATAATTAATGGATATTAATCTAAACTGTGGTTGAAACTTCTAGAAGAAGACGAAGATTGAGTTCAAATGATCTGAGCCATTGATTAGAATCTAATCTGGGTTGTTGATTCTCAATTGGAGGATTATAAGAAGGACAACGTTGGGCACTTGGAGAACACATCGAGTAGAGTTTAGAAGATCGAATTTCTGAAGCAGAGTAGTTGTCGATGAAAAATTCGAAGTGAAATTTTGCAGTGAGGGGCAGGGATAGTATCCAATGATGAGTCTTCCTGGGTTGGAGAGTACAAGGCAAAGAGGACAAAATGAAGTCCAGAGAGAGGTTGATGGTGGCCCACGTTGTGGCAGTTCAAAGCTTGGAGGGAGATCAAATTTTTGCTAGTGAAATGGAGTTCAAGAAGCCAGGAGCTGGGGTCTGAGACCAGGAGGCTGAAATCACAGTTTCTGGCCAGCAGAGGGTCCAAAGGAGGAGCAACGCAGACCCCAAAAGAGGTGACGCAGAGACTCCATGGGGTTTACGCAGTTCTGTGCAGAAGCTGATGTAGAAGGGACGCAAAGCCTCTATTCCAGCGAGATCATAGTCGGATTCTTCTAGTGACAAGGTGAGAGAATCTCACTACTTGTTTTATCTAGTTTCTCTCTATATAGGATAGCTATTTGGGCATCCAACGAATTGTACTCAGAATTACTACTGCATAATAATAAAACCCTCAGCTGCAGCATCAATTTTCCCACACTGGGTTTTTCTAAGGATATTTGTCTAAAATTAAGTGTGTAGATGTGTTGTATTTCTTTCTTGTTTAGTTTTTTGTTTCCGCTTATAATACTTTTTTTTTTAAAAGATCGGTTACTTTTTGTATTACAAAAAAAGAGAGGAGCTAAGTCCTGTTACATTTTGGAGGCTTCTAGTTTTCAAGAGAGACACAAAATGGGAGCGCAGTTCCTGCCTCAGCCTTTGAGACCTTGTTTCTAATATTTTCGACAATTATGAAAGCATATTGCCTAACAAACTGCCCAAGTAACAAATAGTATTTACAAAGCATAGTAAAATGGTTGCATAAGGTTCACCAAAATTGGTTCACTGACTCTTTTGGCTGTTGTCCTTGTTTCTTGTTGTACCTTGAGGAGGTTTCTCCTTGCTGACTTTGATTTAGTGATTTGATATAATCCACAACTTCCTCCAAGTGCTTGCATTTATCCTTCAGGTCTTCGATTTTAGCTCTTTGATTGTCGATTTCTCTTTGCTTGTAGACATTAATCATCTTCATCTCGAATCTTAGATCTTTTAGAGATTGATTGAAGCGACCTATCATAAATCTATTAGCTCAACAGGTCGGGCAACTTTGATTCTTTTCAACTTTTTCTAGCGGATTGCAAGACATTTTTCCTTTCTGATTTGTTCTGTTAGCTGTAGTGCCTTTGATTGGAGAATGGTCTCTTAACTTGAATTGGTTACTTTTTTTATCTCTGCTTCTTTTGGCTTTGTTCTGGACTATTTCTGGTATCTTCAAGGACTCCTTGTTAATCCTGTATTGCTACGTATATTTTGACACGCACTGACAATTATAGAGTGGGATAATGTTCTGCTTGTAAAACAAGAGTGAAGAGAGGACTATGATCTCAGGATCAGAGAGGGGGAGGAGGCGTTGGATTCTGATGTTAATGCAGAGAGTATAATGAGGATGGAAGGGATCAGATGAGGTCGATAATCATGAAACGAGAGAGCACTAAGATTGATTTCGATCCTAAAGTCAATGTCAAATTGAAGCTGTGAATGAAAACTGAGAAATAAGACGTTGCTATTACCTTGGGTTTGAGTTTTGATATTGTAGTTATAACTCAACACATAGTCTGCTCTTGGTTCTCCGGCTACGAGGCTTCGTTGAACGAGATCCAACTGTTGACTGTTCCGCTTATCCCCCTGAAGCTCTCTGCTGTGCTCTTCACTAATACACCTTGTGTTACTTACAATGATGCTCTCTCGCTGATTATCTAAGTGCTGAGAATGCCTTCGCTGATACTTCAATTTATAATTATTGGTGTAATGTGTATACTTGTTGCTATGGGTTTCCCTCACGATTTTTTTGTTCATGACTGCACAGGTGTCCACTACCCAACGGAAATGGCAATCGATACTTCCTTTGTACTAATTGTGCCCGATATGACTTTTACCTGCTTTATTCAGAACATGAGGACGATTGCTGGCTTGGTTTAAATCGTGATGAATCCTTTTTGGAATTGTTTGGATCCTCATCTCTGTGCAAGGAGGATAACACTTGATTGTATGGACTGACAACTGAGAAAGAATCCCTTGCTCATTGCTGCTAACTTCATTCGCTCTGCTTACTGATTTGATGTTATATGTCCTTATGTGATTCTCAAACCAGACCTCGATTGAAAACAAATTAAGGAATATTTTCTTCATAAATTTTATTGTTTTCTTTCACAGTTCCAACTTGCCTTTCCACTGCCTTGTTGGCTATAGTGTCTACATCCTTGTTTTGGGTTCTTAAAACATGCTTATAGGCTATTTTCCCCATGTGTTTTGTGTTTATTTTGATTCTCTGACTTATTTTGTTAAATGCTGAGCTTTTGAATTCCTTCCCTGTTTCCATAGCTGCTATGATGATTGCGGAATCCCCAGTTATTATTGGGTCTTTTATCTCTTTTTTATTTAAGATCTTTGTGCCTAGCAAAAGGCTATAGGCTTCCGCCCTGTTATTTGACATCTCTCCTAGGCCCCATTCATAGGTTGATATTCTCTTACCATTCAGATCTAGGATTAGGCCACCTGATCCTGCTCTGCCTCGATTGTTTTTTGAGGCTCCATCAAAGAATAATATATACTTCTTTTGTTCTTTGATCCACTTAGTAATTTCCATGTTGTTCAGACGTGATTTCCACTCCCTGGTTTTTGCCATGCCTTTATTTATCTTTTTAAAATCTTCAGATTTGTTTTCTATTAAAGCTTTGCTGTACCAGTCTCTTTCTTCTTTTTGTAGGTTGTTCTGATCCATTCTTACTGCTCCATTTATACCTATTATTTCCGAGACTCGACTCCAAGTTTTTGATATAGTAGTCCCTATGCTTGGTTTTTGTCCCTTAAATATGCACTTGTTTCTAGCTAGCCATATTTGCCAGCAGAGAATAGAGGGAAGACATTTCCATATTCTATTTATTATGGCTTTTTTCTTCATGGTATAAGGGTAGCTTTTGACCCAATTTTTGTGGAGATTTGTTAGCCGCGTTGTGGAGCATATGCTTAGATCTAGTGGACTTATTAGTTGCTTCTAGCATTCCCTTTGCCATCATGCAATTCATAAACAAGTGCTGAATATTTTCCTCATCCCTTTGGCACATGACACATTTGGAAGGCCCTTGAAAGCCTTTTTTTATTTTTTATTTTCCGTTGTGAGAATTTTACCTTTCAGAAGAGACCAAGTGAAGAATTTATTTAGGCAAACACTCATTTTTCGACGCTGCTTTCCAGAGATTCCATTCATCGTGGTTGTTGTAATTTTGGAGATAATTGTAACCTAATTTCACTGTATAATTTCCCTCGCTTGGATCCCAAACAAACTCATCTTGATCCTCTTTATTTATAGGGGCTGCCCCAACTAGTAGAGTTTTCAGGTCTTCCCATTGGATTTTCAATCTTGGAGGTAGTGCCGACACTCTCCATTTTGTCCAGATATTCTGCTCCCATTCAGAAATTGAATATAATGTATTGAGGTTTTTTTCTTCCATCTAGTTTTTTAATCCTCTTAGATTTTGTTGTTGTCTTAGAGGATTTGCTCCCATTATTCTATCATCCATATTGAAATTGTTTTTCCATTGCCAGGACTTTTAGAAATTTGATCTCTTATGTGTGGAATGGTCTTTTTAATCAATTTCCAGACCTGGGTACAAGGCCGTTCTGGAATTATTTCAGTGATCATTTTTGTCCTTTGACAATTTAAATATTTCCTTGTTGAAGCTTTTTCCCACCACTGTTCTTTGCCATTTATCATTCTTCAGCATATTTTGGTCCCGAGAACAATATTCATCAATCTTGGTATTCGAATTGCAATCCTTCCTTTTTCAAAAGGGAGAGTTACTTGTTCCCATCGAATTAAGCTGCATTTTTTATTTTCTTGTTTTCCTCCTTGCTAGAGGAAGCTTCTGATAATTAATACCATTTGTTTATGTGCACTTGCCGGAGCCATTATTATTGCATACTGGTATATTGGCAGAGCTGAAAGGAGAGCCTTAATCATTATTGTTCTTCCTGCTAGGTTGAGCCACATCATTCCCCAGCTCTGAATTTTTCCCCTCATTTTCTCCACATGCTTATTCCAGACTTTTGATTTGACCATTTCCTTTGCTAATGGAAGTCCAAGATATATGAAATGACTCCATTTTATTTGTGTCGGTATTTCCATTATGTGAGAAATTCTTTGCATTGTGTTTATAGAGATATTTCAGTCATAGATTCTACATTCGCTGTTGTTTAAGAGTCCTCCTGAAACATGAAGAAAATCATCTAATTTTTTTTTAAATCATTTTGCAATGATGCTAGATGCTCTCCCTATGAGGAGGGTATCGTCTGCAAAAAGGGAATGATTTATCTCTTTGACTCCTCTTGAGATCTGAATACCTATTATTTTTTTTCTCTCTTTGATTTTGTAGCTGTACACTTAAGGATTCCGCCATAATAATGTAAAGGAAGGGGGAGAGAAGACAACCTTGTCTCAATGCTCTAGAACTTTGAGAAAAATTGCTTGGCCTTCCATTAATCAAAGGAGCTATCCAGGGATTGGTGATACAAGCCATAATGATATCTATGAACTTGGTTGAGATGCCGAACTTTTTGAGGACTGCTACAAGAAATTTGTGATTCACTCTATCAAAGGCATTGGCCATATCTAACTTGATGACCATTCTTTTTTCTTTTCTTTGTATACTACTGTGTTTGGCTTCCTGTACGATTATTACATTATCAGTAATTTGTTTTCTTGGTACAAAAACACCTTGATTTTCTGTAATAATGGTTGGCAGAATTTTTTTAATTCTATTTGCCAAAATTTTTGTGATTATTTTGTAGGAAGAATTACACAAGGGGATAGGCCTATATCTGTCAAAGGAAGTTGGGTTTGGCTCTTTGGGAATGAGAGCCAAGAAGGAGGCTTTTGTATTTCCCTCAACTTTATTTTTTTTGAAGGCATTTTTAATCATTCTTACCGAGTCTTTCCTGATAGTTTCCCAATGATTCCTGTGGAATGCTATTGTGAAGTCGTCCGGTTTGAGGGCTTTTTCGGGGTGTAGACTCCACACTGCTTCTCTGATTTCCTCCTCAGTGACATCTTTATCTAATTCTCTGTTTTGCTGCTCGCTGATTTTTCTTTTTTAATTTGTTGTAAAAATTCTTCACTATCCACCTGCTAGTCACTAGCTGAAAGAAGACTTTTGTAATGGTTGTGGGCTGCCTTCTTAATTTCTTCTATTCCTTTGACTTTTTGCCCCTCTACTTGTATTTTCTCAATCTGATTTCTAGCTCTCCTTATTTTCATTATACTATGAAAAAAAGCGGTGTTTTTATCATCCGCTTTCAACCATAGACATCGTGCTTTCTTCTTCCTCTCGCCGATTTTGCTTATATAATTCCAAAAAAATCTCTTTTTCTTGTGCATAATCTTGCTCACATTCTTGTTGCTCTCTTTTTCCTTACTAATATTGTCCATTTTTCTTTGAAGTTCTATTTTGTTTGCTTTATCTTTGAGTTCATTTTCTCTTGCCCAAGATTTGAAGTGAAGTCTTAAATTTTTTAACTTCGTTTCCCACACATATTGAGGAGAGCCTGTTACATTTGTTTTTCAACTTTCTCTAATTTGTTTGCCAAAATCCTCTTTGCTGTCCCATATTTTATTATATCTGAAGGGGAGAGGTCCTTGGTTTCACAGCCTACCCAAGGTCAACACCACTGGCTTATGATCTGACGCTGACGCATGGACAATTTTTCTTTTCACAATGGTGAAGGCTGTTGCTATATTTTCATGGATAAGTATTTTGTCCAGTCTTTCCTTTATGTTGTGTTTTCCTGTTCCTTTGTTGCTCCAAGTGTACTTTCCATTACTTGGAGGGATGTCAATTAATTTTTGTTCTTCAATAATTTCTTCCAACGCTGTTCTTGATGGATCATTGTAGTATTTTCCACCAAGATTCTCATCTATATTTCTGATCAGATTCAAATCTCCTCCCAAAATTAGTTTGCCTTTTTGTCTTTCTACTGCTTCTTCTTTCACCGACTTCCAACAATGCTCTGTCTTTGTAGTGGTTGGGGGAGTAAATGGTTATAATGCAATATTCCTCCTTTGTGATGTTATTTTTCAGATCTGTTCTTATCCAATGAGTGCTGATTTTTTGGTTGACTAAATCCCATTTCCTTTTGTTCCAAATAGTGCATATTCCACCTAAAGCTCCATTAGATTCTAGAGCTATTCCTTCATAGTCTTTTTGTTTTTGGATCATTTTTTGATTTTCTTGCTTGCTTGCTTTGGTCTCTTGGATCATGAAGATGTTTGGCTGCTCCTGTTTTATTATGTCTCTGATTGCGTTGATTTTAAAGGCGGTTCCAAGACCCCTACAATTCCACGAGACCGTAATCATTGCTTACTATTTTTTTGATGTCTCCCTCCCTTTTCTTTATGCTCATATTTTTCGTTGCTTCCTGTCCGTTTACCAAGGAAAGAGTTCATTGGCTGTTGTGTTCTTATGGCCATTTCCTTTGCTGCTACCTCATCCCTTATTTCTTTATTAGATTTCCTTCCCACTTTTTTTGGCTGGCCCCATACTTGGGGTTTTCTTTTGCTTTGTTTCTAGTTAGAATTCGGTTCACAGAGGGAAGTGGGGGTGATGGAATATGGTTGGGAGAAGAAATGAGAGCTAATTTGTTGGATGGTGAAGGGGATCTTGGAGAGGGCAAATCTTCCCCCAACGGTTTGAAGGGATTTGGGGAAGTAACGACTGGAGGGGCGGTATTTATTGGTGGTAATGGGGCTATTTCATTGGTTTCTTGAGGCTGTGAGGAGGTCAATGTGTTCTGTTTATTGAGAGGCTTCTTTCTTTTGACTTGTTTCCATGTGTCTTCTTGAACTTCAAGACTTTCAGTGTCTTTTTTATACTACATCTATTTTCAGAATGACCATATTCGTGACATACCTTGCATTTAAACGGGATTTGCTCGTAGTTCGGTTGCTGAATATGGGTCCACTGATCTAGCTTGATCCTTATCGCCTATGGGAGACCTTTCCCTAGATCTACTTCCACGCATATTCTTGCGCAGGCATGCATGTTGTCTTTGGGTTCACACCTGTCAGTTTTGCCCACTGCATTTCCAATGACTCTTATTGAGTCAACACCCTAGCAGTGGAGGGGGAGACGCAGTAGCCTGACCCACACCAGGACCGCACTTGGAATATCCATCTCTGGATCGAAGTTTGGAGTCCCTCTGTTCAAGTATAGTCCTCTCGAGTCCATGAAATAAGGTCCATTTCTGAATATTAAATCTCTCTCTTCCTTTGTTTCAAATAGGAAGGTGAAGTACCCCCTTCCACAGAAACGAATAGCTATCTTCCCTTTAATATTTCCGCTCCAATTTTTTTCCACCCATTTCTGGATTGATTTGGGGGAAGGCCAAAGTCTTGTAAACTGTCCCACAAGACCACGTTCTGCTAAGGAAATGGCAACTCTTCTTGGGAGAGTAGGAGGTAGAGATATCTCAGGAATATCCGCAAGTTTCTTCACAAATTTGTTAATTAATGGCTTGATTCTTGGAGCTCCATTTTCTTTTATCAGTGATGCAAATGCTGCTTCGTTTTCATCGGTCCCTTGCTGAGAGGAGGAGTGGGGGTCTCCCTCTGAAGAGGGATGCATGGTTTGAAAGACCTCAGCAACACGAGGCTGCCAAGAGAGGGGACTGCGTATCGCTGCGAAGGCTGGAGAAATGGTCGCTCAAAGAGTTCATATGCGAATCAGTCGAACAGGATTCCCTAGAGGAATCGTGCAAGGCCTGAGAAGGCTCAACAGCAAGGGGCTGTCGAGCTAGGAAGCTGTAGGAGGCAGCAATGGCGGCTAGGTATTCCTCAGGTCATTCGCGCGCAGAACTCGATGAAAGCCTCATCTCGGCAACATGCAAGAATTGTTAGATGTTTCCGCATATAATACTTAAAGAGTGAAGTTTGCAGTGTATTTACTTCGATATTTATAGTAGAACACCGTAAATAAGTTTAATGGATTAACAAGTAGGAGAAGTAACATGAGATTGTGTAGTAGAAATTTGGGGCTTCCAAATTTTCACATGGTATCAAAGTTGCAGGGGAAACAAGAGAATAATGCCAGAATAACCGAACGTTGAAGGAAGAAGGGAGTTCGAAATTCTTGCAGAGGCAACAATTCGAATCTCTAGAGTGATTGCATAGTTCAGGCCAGGAGGGCAAGCTATTCGTGGTAAATCTCTCTCTGAGTAAGTCGACAGAGGTAGGATTTCCAAATCGAAATCTGTCAGCAGCAGAGGGAGTAGCGCAACAAAAGTTTTAGCGAAGAGGGATTTTTGGGGTGACACAGTTTTCTGTAGGTAGTTGTTGGTTAGAAAAACGTCAAAAGGAAGAAGAGCGACACTCAAGGGAATTTCTTCCTCAGAGAGTTCCAGCCAAGGAATTCAAATTCTCATTTGCTGAGCAACAATAGGAGAGAGGAGGTCATTCGACACTGTTGTTTGGCAGAGCTGGTAGCCAGTGGGTTGAGAGATCAAGATCGGTTGGATGGTGCATCCAACTATGTGATCTGGAAGGCGAGGATGTCATGCCTTCTAGATGAGCATATTCTGAGGATCTATGTCGACAGTGTGGTAGCTAAGCTCGCAGATCTAGATTTGCGCAAGAAGTACAAGGGTGAAATTGCAAAGACTAAGAGAATGATCCTCGACGGAGTGAAAGATCATATATTTTTTCACATCGTTGGTAGAGACACTGCCAAGGAGATGTGGGATGCTTTGTCGACGCTATATCAGGGATCTTTCGAGTAGTGAAAGATGTACTTGGAGCAGAAGATGAGATCTATGCAGATGTAGAAGGGGGAACACATTGATCCGTTCCTTACTAAGCTTTAGGAGACCCAAGATGAGCTGGCAGTTGTGGGGTGAACACCTCAAGCCTCAGAGATGGTAAAACTAGCCTTGAATTCAATTTCTGAGGAGTGGCAAGTTTTTGTCCAAAGCATCCTGGGCAAGGCAATTTTGCCATACTGGGATGGAATGTGGGTAGATCTTAAGCAAGAGGAGCTAAATAGAGACTTGGTCAAGTGTAAATTCGATGGAAGCAGCAACAATGGGTCGCAACCCAAGGAGGAGGAAGAGAATGCAACCCTCGCATCCAAGGGGCAACAGGAGCAGTGGAAGAAGAAGAACGATGTTTCGAAGATCAAATGCTCTAGGTGTGGTGAATTCGGTCACTACACAACATAGTGTCCTCTCAGGAAAAAGGACAAAGATGAGAAGCATGATCTGAAGGTTGCAGCCGCAAAGATCGAGGAGGAGGAGTTCGCCATGACAGCCCAGGGATCTCTAGGAGGGAGGTGGGCAGATCTAGAACTGTAGTTCGAAAGAACTGCAGTAGGGCGGGATCCTTGAGAAGTCCACCTCTTGCATGAATACCTTGCTACGGGAGCCCAGATCAGAAGTAGCAGGATGGACCAGGATCAGTTGGTGCAGAGGAGTGTCAAAGTGATAGTCGCAGTGGCTAGGAGTGCCAGAGACTGAGCAGCGCACAACTAGAGTTGGCAGTAGTGTAGTTGGCACAGAGCAGAGTCAGTAGCAACGCAGAGGCTTCAGTGGGTCAACATAGAGACCAGTGGTAGTCAGAACTCCAATGACGAGATGCATCATACTGAACACTTGTTCAATAATTTGGGAAGCTTTTTCTTTGCTGATGCAGTAGCAACAATAGTTGGAGAAGGTTGCAGTGCAGATGCAATATTGGCAATGCCAGTGCCAGCGACATCACAGATGCAAAATTGAGAGGGAGTTGCAGTGCGGATGCAGTGTTGATAGTGGCAGGGGAAGTAGTAGGACAGATGTAGCATTTGAGCAGTAGTTGGTGGACAGGATGTCAGACATCAGTAGCACAGAAGGAGATGTTACAGACAGGGTGATGCTCAATAGGGTGCATTAGTTGAGCACATTCCTCGCTAAGAGGGAGTGTTGATTTCTGGTAGCATCAGATGTGTTCTAAGTCTCAAAATTTGCAGGGAGGCTTAGACACATGCATTCTCTAATACCCAGAAATCATTTCTGGAAATGCCACTCGGAGATAGTTTTATTAAAGTAATTAATTATTTTTAATGGGTCCATAAGTCTAAACTTCGGAAATTAAAATAATTAATGGGTATTAATCTAAACTGTGGGTGAAACTTCTAGAAGAAGACGAAGATTGAGTCCAAATGATCTGAGACTTTGATTAGAATCTAATTTGGTCGGTTGGTTCTCAACTGGAGGATTATAAGAGGGACATCGATGGGCACTTGGAGAACACATCGAGTTAAGAAGATCGAATTTGTAATATCCCGTTTCAGAGATATTCCCCAAAACCCCAGTAAACTCCAACCAAATACGCACAAATAATATAATAATCGGGAAACTCAAAATGATAAAAATAAGAATGGTGCAACATGTAATAATGTAAACATGAGATATAAGCAGATACTCGAGAAATGCAGAGAGAAATGCTAAGCCATTTTATTAAACTGAGTAATGGAATGACTACAGGAAGTGATCAAAAGGATGGCACCTCGACTTGCACCAGGAAAGTGAAGAAATACACTCAGTCTAGCAAAGGAGTGGCCTCTCTCTGAACTGCGTGGATGCTGCTGGAGAACTGTCGTGCTGCTACTACTACTGGAAATCAAATGAGGATTTGGGGCTGTTCCCCTCAGAAAATGCTGAAACTCTGGAATCAGCCTCTACTCAGGAAACCCAGAAAAACCCAGAAAGCTTTTCTGAAATGGCCGACCCCCGAAAACTGCCCCCTTGGGGAATCACGCAATCCCTCAAGGCTCTGCGCTACCACTGAGTAGAATCCTCCAAAATACTGCCTGAAACTTTGCCAAACTCCTCCAATATGCAATAGTTAATCTCTTGCTCAATCTCCCAGCTCAACTCCTCCACAAACCCCCAATCTGGAACTGCCCCCAAAAAAACTACGTCCCTCTCTCTCAAGATTGCGCAGTCCTCCAATGCTCAACTCCACTACACTGCCAAAGATCAAAACTACTGCCAAAAGATTGCTGAAACTACCTTGTCTGAGTAGGCACTTGAAGTCCCCTGGGGCTAAGTGTGATATCTCCGAACGGAGACACTCAGTGCACTAAACAATGCTGTAGACAGACTAAACAGCGAGCGTGCTCCAAGTCGATGTGTGTTAAATTTGGACAACTAGGTCCAAACTCCATGTTCTGATGCTCAGATTAAGAGGCTAATATTTTTGTTGGATTCCTCTTTCTGAGAGGTGTAAAATCCATA
>APFE030207659.1:243585-299099 GCA_000404065.3 Pinus taeda
CTGCGCAGTCCCTCCAAGTGTCTGCATGGGCCCCATCTCTGTGTGGTCCTTTGGCCCCCCTTGGCTCCCCTTTAAGTCACAACGTTGTGCTACTAGGAAGTGACTTTTATTCTAAAAGTGAGTTATGTCCCATTTTCCTCACCTTTTTATTTACAAATAACTATAGAAGGCAAAATTGAGCAAAATCGAATATTCCAATTAGCCATGGCTAATTGGGAATATTACAGTCTCCCCCGGCAAAATGTGGCTTGCCCTCAAGCAATTGAAGTGATGGATGCTGCAAAATTTTCTCACTCTCCCAAGTGGCATCCTCATCCGGCAAATTCTTCCACCTCACCAAGAATTCTCGGATTGTCCTGTTTCGTAGCTGTCTCTCCATGGTATCAATAATAGCCTCTCGCTGCAACACCAAATGCCCCTCATCATCCGTGGGTGGTATCTCATCTGTCACTGTCACATGCTGCCCCAATGCCTTCTTTAGGCATGATACATGAAAGACGTTATGAATCTCGCTGCCTTGGGGCAGCTCCAACTCATATGCAACTTGTCCAATCCTGCATATCACCCTGTATGGCCCATAAAAGCAAGGCTTGAGCTTATCAACCCCCTTCTGCTTCAGTGACGATTGTCGGTATGGCTGTAATCATAGGTAGACGAAGTCCCCTACCTCAAACTGTCTCTCCACCTGACCCCTGTCAGCATGCAACTTTTGCTGGTTCTGCGCTGTAGCCATATTATCCTTGAGAGCTCGGAGAATATCTCGACTCTCTTGGATCCAAATCTTGACTCTCAGAGCCTTGCTAGCACCAAACATCACATCAGCAAAAGATAAGGGATGATATCCATACAAAGCATAAAATGGTGACATACCAATGGACATGTGATGTGTAGTGTTGTAGCAGTACTCCCCCAAATGCAGCCATTTTAGCATGCTTGCTACTGCCCACTGACATAGTTACGTAAGTAACCCTCTAGCCACTTGTTAACTATCTCTGTTTGCCCGTTTGTCTGTGGGTGATAACTGGTACTTGGTGTCAATTCCGTCCCCACCAACCGGAAAAAGCTCTTGCCAAAATCTGCCCATGAAAGGCTATCTCTGTCACTGGTGATGGTCTTGGGAAGACCATGTAACCTGAAAATCTCTCTGAAGAACAGCGCGGCCACCTGCGTTGCTGTGTAGTGTGCGGATATGGCGAAAAAGTGAGTACTTTGTCAGTCGATCAACGACAACAAAGATGTAGTTCTTGCCTTGTACCATGGGCAACCCTATGATGAAGTCCATCGAAATACACTCCCATTTCCCCTTCGGAATGGGAAGAGGCTGCACTAGTCCTGCTGGATGGTTCATCTCCCCCTTGTTCCTCTGGCAAACATCGCACTCCTGGACATGTTGGAGTACGTCCTCCTTGAGGCCCTTCCATGAGAACCTCTCTCTAATGGCCCTATAGGCTTTGGTAAACCCCTGATGACCTACCATTGGTGAATCATGTGACGCCTGAAGTATCTTCTTCTTGATCTGAGATCCCTCAGACAAGAAGATCCGGTCCCTGTAGTAGATGATCTCATCGACCACCCCGTACTTGTCATCCGCCGCCTGCCCATCCAAAACCTCACATGCAAATCTATCCTTGGAGTACTCTACTAGGAGTCAAGCCCTCCAGTCTGCGTCCAAGCTCATAAGAAAAAACGTGGTTGGTCTATGTGAAAGGGCATCTACTACCACATTGTTCTTACCCTTGACATACTCAATGTCAAAGTCATATGCTTGGATCTTATTGATCCACTTCTGCTGCCTCTCCTGTAGCTACTTCTGCTCCAAAAAGAACTTGAGGCTGTTGTGATCAGTCCTCACCCTGAACCTGTTACCCACCAAATACTGCTGGTACCTGGCCAATGCATGAATGATGGCCAGCATCTCCTTGTCGTATATAAAATACAACCTCTCGTGCGAAAGGAGCTTCCAGCTCTCAAAGGCTATCGGGTGACCTCCCTGCATTAACACTGCGCCGATCCCCTCTCCCGACACATCACACTCCAAAACAAATGGCTGCGTAAAATCCGGCAATGCAAGCACTGGGAAGCTGCTCATAACCTCCTTGAGCCTGTCAAAGGTAGTAAGTGCAAATTCCAATGAATCCTCAAAGTTTTGTCACATTTCTCGGCTCCGGCCAATCTCTGATGGCTCTGATCTTCTCCTCGTGGACCCTCACTCTGTCCACCCCTATGATGTGTCCCAAGTATAACATCTTTGTCAACCCAAACTCACACTTGGAGAGCTTGGCATAGAACTGCTGCTTCTCCAAGATGTGCAATATTGTCTCGATGTGCTAGAGAAGCTCCTCCCAAGTCTTGTTGTAAATGAGGATATCATCAAAGAACGCCAACACAAACTTCCTTAAGTGACTGCGGAAGATGTGATTCATGCAAGACTGGATATAGCCGGGGCGTTGGTTAGCTCGAAGGGCATCACCAAAAACTCAAAGTGCCCATAATGACACCTAAAGGCGGTCTTGAGAATGTTCTGCTCCCTCACGCGATTCTGATGGTACCCAGATCTCAAATCAACCTTCGAGAAGAATCGTACTCCTCTCAACTCGTCCATCAACTCATCAAACCTAGGTATGGGGTACCTGTTCTTCAAGGTCTTCTTGTTTAGGGCCCTGTAGTCAATACACATCCTCAATGTGCCGTCCTTCTTCTTCACCAACACCACGGAAGAAGCAAAAGGACTCGTGCTCGGCCGAATGTGCCCAAGAGCCAGCAACTCCTGAATGGCCCGCTCAATCTCATCCCGATAAACCTTGGGATGCCTATAGGGGGTAGTAATCACTGCCTGTATGCCCTGCTCAAGTTCAATGGTGTGCTGAAATCCCCGGTTCGGTGGTTGTCCCGGCGGAATCTCCCCAAATACTGTGGCATACCGGTCAGGGATGGACTGTATCACCGAGTGCACTGTCTGCCCCGTAGTCCCTGCCTCTGATGCACGCAGCTCCACTGCCCACTCTATGTCTCCCTTCTGGAAGACTGCCTCCATTCGATGAGCCGAAATAGTCTGAGGCAGATATGTGTGCTGTCCCTGTATCTTCTCATGCCTCCCTGTCTTCTCATCATCCCACTCCATCTCTAGGGCCTTCCAATCTGTAGTGACCTTCCTTAGGGTGATAAGCCACTGAACACCCAGTACTATGTTGGTGTCTGGAATATTGACCACGAAGAAGTGGTCAGTTAGTGTGTAGGTGCCCATCGTTACTGATAACTCTGGAACATAACAAGCACACGCCATGGTCTGATTGCCTGGGACCAAAACTGAGAATCCATCGAAGCTCTCTGTCTGTATACCTCTTCGCTCAACCATCTGTGCATCAATGAAGTTGTGGGTGGCCCCACTGTCAACCAAAAATGATACTCCTTGACCACGTACTGTCCCCTGTACGCGCAGCGTCAAATACTTGGGAACTCCTCGCAATGATGCGAGGGCTCCTTCGGTAGGTGCAAAAGTTGCACCACTTGCTGCTGGTGGCGGAGGCGCCAAGGGACCCTGCACAACATGACTATCTCCTGCCTCCACGTCATCCTCCTCATCCTCCTCCTCGCTGCTCTCGGAGAAGACCTCAATAAAATGTGCTTTGCCAGCAGCACATCTATGTCTTGGTGCCCATGGCTCCTGGCAGGTAAAGCACAACTGCTTCTTCTTCAACTCCCTCCTGGCATCGTCATCAATCTGTGCTCGTCTTGGATTCCCCTTTGGAGGTGGAATCCTCACGTCCTTCCCCTTAGGCTGGAAAGCCCGTCTTTGGGGGTAAGGTGTTCGGGTCTTGGGTAAGGCATCCTGTAAGTCCCGGGTCCTGTTGATAGCATCTTGGAGTGTCGTTGGTCTAGTGGATTTGACTGGACCCCGAAGTGGCTCTGCTAATCCCTCAACAAACATGTAAATCCTCCGTGCCGTGGATAGTTCTGGTACCATCACTGAAATCCTTAGGAAGTCTGCAATGTAGGTCTCTGGGCTCCCCGTCTATTTGAGCCTCGTCAGCTCAACAAACTGGTGTGCTGGATCCCTCTGGTTAAGCCTCTCCATCAATCTCCTGGTGAACTCGGCATATGTCGTCATTGAGGAGTGTCCAAGTGTAACCATCCCATGGAACCACCAATACTGGGCCTCACCATTCAAATGTAATGTCGCCACTTTGATGGCCTCTACCTCCGACATCTGGTTAAATTTGAAATAGATGTCTAGCTTCTCCACCCAAGACCTTGCCGAACTATTTGATGAACCACCGAACTATTTGATGAACCATCCAACGTAGGCAAGTGGAACCTACTAGCTGTGCGGTGGGTGTCTCCATCATGATAATGCCGATGTCCTCTGTGATGGTCGCGGGGTCTACTATCCCGCTGGAGCTGAACAAAGCCTTTGATTGAGAGAGCATTCCTGAATTCTGGCCCATAGACCTAGTACTCTACAAAATAATCGCCCATATGACCAGGCGCTGCCTCCTGCTAGGCTCCGACCCCCGTGTCTGCTCCTAGGAAAGTGGGCATGGTAGAGCGTGTAGGGGCATGTGAGGCCATTTACGGAGTAATATCATGCTGAGCGGCACCCTGCTCTAGAAAATGGTGGGATGTATTTGATCCCTCACCAACGTGGAAAACCTGTGGGTTCTCACGTTGTCTAGCCTCCACTGCTGTGAATCTCTGCCCCATCACCTCGATCTGCCTCGACAGATCTTGCACTGATTTGAGGAGCATTTTCGCAAATCTCTTCCCGACCTCATCTGCCATCGAATCCTCATGCTCTGCGTCCACCCTAGACTCCTTTTGTTCTGTGTCCACCACAGGCTCCTCCTGTTCTGTGTCCACCATCGGAACACAGTCTCCCTCTCCGTAGTTGTTCTCCAACCTATTCCTAGTGTCTCTGTATCTCCTACCTCTGTAATAGATGTAGGGTTTTTCCCTCGGTGTCATAGATTGCTAGCTCCATAGGCTGAGCCAAATCTATGCTCTGATACCACTGTAATATCCCGTTTCAGAAATATTCCCCAAAACCCCAGTAAACTCCAACCAAATACGCACAAATAATATAATAATCGGGAAACTCAAAATGATAAAAATAAGAGTGGTGCAACATGTAATAATGTAAACATGAGATATAAGTAGATACTTGAGAAATGCTAAGCCATTTTATTAAACTGAGTAATGGAATGAGTACAGGAGTTGATCAGAAGGATGGCACCTCGACTTGCACCAGGCAAGTGAAGAAATACACTCAGTCTAGCAAAGGAATGGCCTCTTTCTAAACTGCGTGGATGCTGCTGGAGAACTACCATGCTGCTGCCACTACTGGAAATCAAACGAGGATTTGGGGCTGTTCCCCTCCTCAGAAAATGCTGAAACTCTGTAATCAACCTCTACTCAGGAAACCCAGAAAAACCCAGAAAGCTTTTCTGAAATGGCCGACCCCCGAAAATCGCCCCCTTGGGGAATCACGCAATCCCTCAAGGCTTTGCGTTGCCACTGAGTAGAATCCTCCAAAATACTGCTTGAAACTCTGCCAAACTCCTCCAATATGCAAGAGCTGATCTCTTGCTCAATCTCCCAGCTCAACTCCTCCACAAACCCTTAATCCAGAACTGCCCCCAGAAAAATTGCTTCCCTCTCTCAAGACTACGTAGTCCTCCAATGCTCAGCTCCACGACACCGCCAAAGATCAAAACTACTGCAAAAAGACTGCTAAAACTACCTTGCCCGAGTAGGCACTCGAAGTCCCCCGGGGCTAAGGGTGAGATTTCCGAATGGAGACACTCAGTGCGCTAAACAGTGCTGCAGACAGGCTAAACAAACAACGTGCTCCAAGTCGAAATGACTATCTCAAATGCTCATAACTAAATGCCAAAATGAGGAGGCTCCTCTCTCCTTTATAGCATTGGCCTCTCTCAATCCCAAGGCTCACCTCCTCCAACGTAATCTCCTCTTGCCGCGTGTTCCTTTTCCCATCTACGCAGTCCCTCCAAGTGTCTGCGTGGGCCCCATCTCTGCATGGTCCTTTGGGCCCCTTGGCTCCCCTTTAAGTCACAATGTTGTGCTACTAGGAAGTGACTTTATTCTAAAAGTGAGTTATGTCCCCTTTTCCTCACCTTTTTATTTACAAATAACTATAGAAGGCAAAATTGAGCAAAATTGAATATTCCAATTAGCCATTTTTGAACCAGAGCAGCTGCCGATGAGAAATTCAAAGTGAGATTTTGCAGTGAGGGGTATGGATAATATTTGGTGAGGAGTCTTCCTGGGCTGAAGAGTATAAGGTAGATAGGATAAAACGAAGTCCAGAGATACGCTAACACTGGTCCACGTGGTGGTAGTGCGGAGCCTAGAGGGAGATCGAATTCCTACTGGTGAAATCGAGTTTCAGAAGCTAGGAGCTGGGGTGTGAGCTCGGGAGGCTGAAATCGAAGTTTCTGGCCAACAGAGGGTCCAAAGGAGCAGCGCAGGCCCCAACAGAGGTGATGCAGCGACTGCATGTGGTTGAAACAACTCTGTACAGAAGCTAACGCAGAAGGGACGTAGAGCATCTATTCCAGCGAGATTAGAGTCAAATTCTTCCAGTGATAGGGTGAGAGCATCTCACTACTTGTTTTGTCCAATTTCTCTCTGTATAGGATATCCAGTTGGGCATCCAACAAATTATACTTAGAATTACTACTGCATAATAATAAATTCCTCAGTTGCTGCACAGGTTTTCCTACTCTGGGTTTTTCTGGGGACATTTGTCCAAAAATAACTGTGTAGATGTGTTGTATTTCTTTCTTGTTAGTTTCTTGTTTCTGCATGTAATAATTAAAGAGTGAAGGATGCAATGTATTTACTTAGATATTTATAGTAGAACACCATAAATAACTTTAATGGATTAACAAGTAGGAGAAGTAACATTAGTTGTTGCAGTAGAAATTTGGGGCTTCCAAATTTTCACATAGTTTTAGAGTTGCAGGTGAAAAAAGAGAACACTGCCAGAATAGCTCCGCGTTGATGCATGAAGGGAGTTTGAAATTCCTATAGAGGCAGCAATTCAAATCTCTAGAGGGATTGCACAGTTTAGGCCAGGAGGGCAAGATTTTCATGGTAAATCTCTCTTTGAGTGAGTCGACAGAGAGGTAGGATTTCCAGATCGAAAATTGTCAGCGACAAAGGGAGCAACGCAACAGAAGCTTCAACAAAGAGGGTTTTTGGTGTGACGCAGTTTTCTGCAGGTAGTTGCTGCGAAGAAAAATGTCAGAAGGAAGAAGAGAGACACTTGAGGGAATTTCTTCCTCATAGAGTTCTTAGCCAGAGAATTCGAATTCTCCTTTGCTGAGCAGCAACAGGAGAGAGGAGGTCATTCGACACTTTTGTTTGGCAGAGATGGCAGCGAGTGGGTTGAGAGATCAGGATTGGTTGGATAGCGCATCCAACTATTTGAGTTGGAAGGCGAGGATGTCATGCCTTTTGGATGAGCATTTTCTCAAGATCTATGTCGACAATGTGGTGGCTGAGCATTCAGATCCAGATCCGCTCAAGAAGTACAAGGAAGAAATGGCGAAAACTAAGAGAATGATCCTCGACAGAGTGAAGGATCATATAGTCTGTCCCATCACTAACAGAGACACTTCAAAGGAGATGTGGGATGCTTTGTTGACGCTATATCAGGGATATTCCGAGCAGCGAAAGATGTACTTGGAGCAGAAGATGAGATCTATGCAGATGTAGAAGGGCGCAAACATTGATCCGTTCCTTACTAAGCTTCAAGAAACCCAAGATGAGCTGGCATCTGTGGAGTTAACAACTCAAACTTCCGAGATGGTAAGACTGGCCTTGATTTTAGTTTTTGAGGAGTGGCAATTTTTTGTCTAGAGCATCCTGGGTAGGGCGACCTTGCCAGACTGGGATGGAATGTGGGCAACTCTTAAGCAAGAGGAGATGAGGAGAGACTTGGTCAAGTGTAAACTTGACAGAAGCAACAATAGTGGGTCGAAGCCCAAGGAGGAGGAAGAGAATGCAACCCTCTCATCCAAGGGGCAACAGGAGTAGCAGAAGAAGAAGAATAATGTTTCGAGGATCAAATGCTTTAGGTGTGGTGAATTCGGTCCCTACACAACACAATGTCCTCTCAGGAAGAAGGACAAAGATGAGAAGCATGATCCGAAGGTTGCAGACGCGAAGAACGAGGAGGAGGAGTTCGCCATGACAGCCCAGGCATCTCCAAAAGGGAGGTGGGGAGATCTAGAACTATAGTTCGAAAGAACTACAGTAGGGTAGGATCCTTGAGGAGTCCACCTCTTGGATCAATACCTTGCTATGGGAGCTCGGATCAAAATTAGCACGATGGACCAGTATCAGTTGGTGCAGAGGAGTGACAATTGCAGTGGCTAGGAGTGCCAGAGACTTAGTGCAGAAATAGAGTTGGCAACAGTGTAGTTGGTCTAGAGCAGAGTCAGCAGCAGCGCAAAGGCTTCAGAGGGTCAGCATAGAGACTAGTAGCAGTCAGAACTCCAACAATGAGATGCATCATACTGAACACTTGTTCAGTAATTTGGGAATCTTTTCTATTGGTATTAGAGAACAATTTGTATGTAGAAGAGTTGAGCGAAGAAAGGAAGGAGGTACGAATTCCTGCCTTGGCAACAATTCAAAACCCTAGAGGCAGCGCAATCCTTGGGCCAAGGAGGTCGAAGTTTTGAGGAAAGATCGATTTCTCTGAGTGAGTTGACAGAGAAATTCGATTTCCAGATCAAAGTGTTCTAAAGGCAGAAGGGAGCAACGTATTTTTCCTTGCAGAGTAGATCTTTAGCTGGGATGTAGTCATTTTGCAGCAGTTGCTGGCAG
This sequence comes from Pinus taeda, assembly GCA_000404065.3. Lineage (NCBI taxonomy): Eukaryota > Viridiplantae > Streptophyta > Pinopsida > Pinales > Pinaceae > Pinus > Pinus taeda. The sequence continues at coordinate 252,439 of APFE030207659.1, forward strand.
AATAACGTCAGAAGGAGAGGAGATCACATATTGAGGGAATTACTTTCTCAGAGGACTTCTAGCCAAGAAGTTCGAATTTTTCTAGTAGAGCAACAATAGTTGAGTTGAGATTTCTCAGTCCAAAAGGGATTGCGAATAACTGGGTAGTAGCTGCGCAGAGGAAGAGAGGAGGCAGTTCGAATTTTTTAGAAGAGATGTCATCAACTAGGTTGAGAGATCAAGATCGATTAGATGGAGCCTCCAACTATGTGATTTGGAAGGCCAGGATTTCCTGCCTTCTAGATGAGCATGATGTCAAAACTTATGTCAATAGTGTGGTACATGTACTCACTGATGCAAATCTGCTCAAGAAGTACAAGAAGTACAAAAAGGAGATGGTGAGAGCTAAGAGATTCATTCTCGATGGACTTCGAGATCATGTGGTATCCCACATAGCTGGTGTTGTCACACAAAGTGTCTAGGCACCATGACAACGCTCCGAGTAAGTGTTGTCACTCCAATTCTTACTCACTTCGTTTAGACTCTCTTCTAGACAAATCAAGGGGGGTGGTCCCTAAGGTGAATGAATGAGAATAGCTTGCGGAACACAGGCTCTAGGAGACTTGAAGATGGAAAACTTGATGAATTTAGGAAAAATCTTGGTTAACTGAGGTGAATAGATTAAACACAAGACACATCCACAAGATAAAAATGACTATAGACCAGTGCCTTCGTATTCGATTAACCATAGATTAAATAAAAACAAGTTATCCAAAGAAATTTACAAATGTGACAAATAGTGACAATCATGAACGATTAAATGTAAATGCCCAAAACTCTATCATGCAAGAGGTTCCAAATTTAAAATGATTTTCATTAATGACCTAGATCTAGAATTAATCAACTTTTTCCTATAGCCAATATAATTTTTAAAACTTTAGTCGCACTTGACAATAGAGAAATTACTTACCACAAAAAGACACCAAGGAACTTTAAATGAACAATTTAATTATTCCTTAGGAAATTAATTAAATGTGGTAAAACGAAGACGTCAAATTTTGATGTGACAAAAGTAAATTAAAAGGGTTAATAAATTGAAATTTTGATGGGCCATAGGCCACATTAAATTTTTTAATGTGTAAACACAAATCCTCTTATAATTTAATTGCTTAGTCACCATAATTTAAAATTTTTTAGTTTTTTAAATGTTTTAGATTTTTTAAAAATTTAATTTTTTTTAGATTTTCTATTGTTTTAATGTTTTTGTTTTATGAAAAAAAAAAAAAAATCAAAATCATAAGTTAAAAATAAAAAATAAAACAAAAGTCAAATAAAAAATAAAAAGAAAAAAGAAATAATAAAAAATCAAGAAATCAAATTAAAAGAAATCCAAATGAAAAATAAAAATCAAGACAAGGTCGAATTTCAAAAAATGAAGGATACATAAACCCAAAACCCTAATGCAATATACAAATTAAAAATGAAATGAAAAATGGAGTAACTAATCTAAATAAAATATAAGACCTAACCTAGCCTAACACATACATAAAAATAAAAATCAAATGTTTGTTTTGCTGTGTGCAGGTTTGGAGAAGTTTGACGGCGGCAAGGAGGTCGACAGACTTGTTTGTTTGTTGTGCAAGTGGAGCGAAGGCACAGAGGAAAGCGATGAAGGGAGCCACGGATGGCAGGTTGAGAGGGAAAGGATGGCTGCGGGAGGAGCGATGAGGAAGCACGAGTTTGCAGGATGGTGACAGCGAGGGAATGGACATAGATTTGAGGTTTGCGGGCTGGACGGAAGGTTTATAGACCACTGTAGGTCGAGCAACGAGAAGATAGAGCAATGGTGGAGGGAGAGGAGCGTTGTGGACAAGCCAACAGGAGAAGAAGATGGAGCTGCAGAGAGGGATGCAGTTTAGGAGAGTAGAATGCGTGGAGGAGAGATGGACGCAGGAAGAAGGATGCTCGACGAGCAACGAGAATGGAGCTACACGGATTTGCAGGTTAGGGACTCGAACAAACTTTCTGGTGAGTGGGGTAGTGAATGATTCGAAATTTGCAGTGACAAAGAGAAGATTGCAGCAGAAAATGGAAAGCCCCAGGCAACAAAAATATTTCAAATTTTTTTTAGAAACCCTCAAAATGTAGACAGTATAACAATTTCAAAATTTTCCGCAATAGAAATGGAGGTTCAATACAGCAACAGATAAAAATGGTAGCCAAAAATCTATGAAATTTTCCCAGAGATTTCTGCTTAAAATGATGTATTCCTCTGCTTAAAATTTATCCGTGAAACCCTCGTGAAAAATTTCTAGAAAAAATTCAAACCCTTGGACTACAAAATGTCTGAACAATATCCCTGGAAAATTATGTTGATAAACACCAAAGATCCAGATCTTACCCTCTAGGGCCTAGATCTGGATTCTGCACAATTTTTCTCCTTAGATCTGTAGCTGCATGACAACAAGAAAACACCCAAATGATATATACAATGATAAAAACTAAAACCCAAAAAAACTCATGTTAGAAAAATAATTACAAAATTTACAAACTGCAGGCTCTAAACAGCCAGATCTGTCATTATATCGCACAAAAAAATAAATTTTTAAATTTTATAGAGGTGCTAATTCGAAACCCTTCGTGCATCACCAACAAAAAATCTTATGATAAGCTTGGGATTAAATTTACTGGGCTTCACAGAAAATACGTATCGGGAGTTGGTTGGTCGAACTGAAAACTTCCCTTAACGCCCGAGGATCTAACATCAATATTTCCTTGCAAAACTCGATCCATCCATTAAAAATATATCGAGAAAATATAATAAAACTTAGACAAATAGAGATACCTGCTATTATGTTCATAATTTAGATTATTATTCAAACCCCAATGACTTAGCAAGATACATGTACTCAAATCACTCTTCAGAAGCTATCATCAATGGCTAAAAAGGAATTTATGCATAGAAACAACATATTTTAGAGTGTTCCTATGAAGAGTAACACTAGCAAAACTTAACCCCAAAGTCTTTCTTTATTATCCAAAAAAGATTACGCAAGAGCTTATTGCTAAGCACACGACTCAGAGGTTGGATAGATTGACTGACAAATGACCTCCTATTTAAAGATAAATCCGCCAACGACTAGTTCGAGTGATTCTCGTTAAAGTAATCTCGACTGTTGATGAGGATTAAAATTTCTCTTAATCTCATTTGTTGAAATGTTTAAATATTTGGGGAAATTCGAAATTTTCAATTAAATGCATTTTAATTAATTCAAAAATTAAAATTTTGAATTAATTTCCCCAAAATTTTGACTTTCACTTAACCCCAGAGATCAAAGGCTTAAAATTTATCAAAATAATTAATTTACCGTAGTCCCTAGACCTCTTAAAATTTAATTTTTAAGGACCAACGGATTTTGCCTTTGGAGAATTTAAATTTACCTATGACCTAGAACTAATTAAATTTTTAGCTTAGGATTTTAATTAATTTTTGGTTAGAAAATTTAATTAATTAACCTATGAGGGGATAAATTATTTTGCCAACCCTCAAGGCACTTTACATCATGATTTTCATATTTCTTTTACATCTTAAGGGGGAAATCCCATTCGTAAAAGACCCTCACAGACTACCCATTTTTGCGACACATATAATACAGTAGACCAAGCAATTTGAAATAAAATAAACTAAACAAATAGTTTATTTATTTATTTATGTTTAGACTAACCTAAGTACCCATGGGGGATTTGAACCGGTGACCTATCGCAAGGAGTGCCTTAACAACGCACCCAATCACCGTCAATCCAAAGCCCCGTGGGCTAAACTAACCAAATAGTTAGGATTATTCCCAAATCACTTTTACATATACTCGATCTAGAACACTAGGACCCACTTAAGATCCTAGTGACAAAATCCATTCCGGCTTTGGGGTAAGACTGAAGGAAAACTCTGTCGACCATTCGAGAATGGATCGGTGAGACAAAAAACCTCCCGGAATGTAGATTGTCACCAAAAAAGCAGGTTTACCTAGGCAATTTCATGTATGACACAAATCTGTTGATTATTTACATTATATACATGCATAATGGGTTTACATTATAATATGATGATTTGGTTGATGATGATAATTGGACAACACGGACACATTGATCAGGCGCTATCTCTTTTGCGAAAAAAGAGGGTGTACTGCTGTGGGTCGTTGACATGTAGTGGTCAACATCTGGCTTCACTTGAGGTGTTATATACCTAAGGGGGATAATATGGGGTACAAAGGGAGGTACCCAAGGGGAATAATGTAATAATGGGATGGGCCATAGTAATAAATAAGGTGGTTAACCTGAATCATGTAAGGGACCAGAAGTAGTTAGTAATAATATAATGGGCCCATGGTATTAGATAGATGGTATTGAGGGAACCATGGTAATGACTCATGGTATTGTATGTATGAGGCCTATATAGAGGCTAGAGACTCCACATTGAGGGGTCTCAAGGAATATGGTATGAACAAGCATATGGCTTATGGAGTGTTCTCCTTCCATAAGGAGTGAATGTATGGTGTTGCTCTACCTTAAGGGTTTGATATCAATAAAGTGAATCATTTCTATCTATTTCTATCTTATTATTTCTGGGTATATTTGAATTATCTTATATTTTCAGATCAGATCTATAACAAGTGGTATCAGAGCACTTTCTTGGGCAAAAAAAAAGTGGAGAATTTTTTTATTTTTGCAGGATTTCGAGGGCGGCGAGTTTGCAGATCAGATCTGTATGTTTCGGTGCAAGATCTACAAAATCTAATTGTAGATCTGGATTCTATGTGCAAAAATACCCAATTTCAAAAAAAAAATCGATTGAATCGGGGTCCGAATGAAGGAGATATCGCTGATCTAAAAATCAGTGGGGTTGCAGACAGTTTTTCAGGGCAGTGAGTTTGCGGCGCAGATCTGTACGTTTTGGTACAAGATCTGCAAAATCTAATTGCAGATCGGGATTCTTTGTGAAATAATACCTGATTTCAAAAAAAAAAAATCGGCCAAATCGGAGTCCGGATGAAGGAGATATTGCTGATATAAAAATCAGTGGTGTTGCAGACATTTTTTCAGGGTAGCGAGTTTGTGGCATAGATCTGTATGCCTTGGGGAAAAATATGCAAACTCTGATTGTAGATCTGGATTATTTGTGAGAAAATACCCAATTTCAAAAAAAAAATCAGTCGAATCGGAGTTCGGATGGGGGAGATATTGCTGATTTAAAAGCAGCTCTTTTTTCATAATTTTTGGTGACAGCGGGAGAGTTGCAGCGCGGATCTGAAATTCCAGTGCCTAGATCAGGATTTCTATCACATGGGAAGGTGCAGAATGGTCATTCCATTTCTGAAAACAGGCCATAATAAAGATTCTGAGCGATATTGACTAAACTGTGGCCACTTTAAATTTTTGCCAAGCAAGTGAATTTTTTCAAAACCCTATTCATGGCTTCTAGCAAGCAATATTTTACAGGGAAAGATAATGGTCTTACTATTGAAGAATACATAAAACAACAAAAGTCAGTATGGGCAAAAAATTGGAGGGATTCAATGTGGCTTGGTTTCAAAGATGAGGCTTACAAATGGTATTTCTCACTTGATGACAAACAGTTGACCAAACTCTCAGATGCAGAATTTGAAAAAGCCCTTTTAGACAAATGGTCTCGTGGTAGAAAAAAGGAGAATGAGCCACGTAAGGGGTTATCTTCTACCGGTGTCTCCTTATTGCAGGTTCATGGATTGATTCAGAAGGAGAAGATCATTGTGTCTATAAATCCTAGTTGCAAGCATAATTTTATCAAGGTTAATTTGGCAAAAAAATTGCAAGTTCCAGCAAAACACATTGAAAACACACAGGTGAATGATGAGGATGTTCAAGTGTATAAGGATTTGAAGATTTCTATGGATAAGTATGTGTTGCATGGTGAGTTTAATACTTCAAAAAGGGATAATATGGATGTTGTTTTGGGATATCCTTGGATGGAATCCGTGGGTACTATCAATATTAATGTGCAGAAGAAATTCATGAAGCTTTGGTATAAAAAGAAGAAAATTACATTACAGGATATTTCCATCAATAAACAGGTAGAGTCCACGTAGGTTGAAGCAGAAGATGTTCCAGGGATTGACATATCAGATGATGAGCCTTTGATGATTGACAATCAAACACAAACAGAGCCTGAAGCAAAAAAAGTTACAGGTGCTGATACATTGGATGAGGGTTCAGTGGTTGAAGTAATCTTGGAAGATAAGACACCACAACAAGCACCGCAGCAGGATGAATTAAAGAGAAAGACACCGTTGGGTAAAACTTCAACATATCATCACCCACATCACCTCGCAAGAAAACAACCAACAAGATGGCAACAAATTAGCCACAAGGATAACAACCCTCACATGACAGATAGAGAGGAGCGAAGATCCACCTACTACACATCAACACAGAAGAGCTGCCACGGTCAACTTCCATCTCAAGCGAGCGAGGCACCAGCGAGATCGAAGGTTCACCTTTTTCTTGGATGGTTAGATGCACGTGCATGGTACCAGTGGACTACTCTTTTGAGTAGATCTTATTATTTGTGTTCTTCCCATGTTCGGGGACGAAACATGTTAAGGGGTGAAATGTTATATACCTAGGGGGATAATATGGGGTACAAGGGAGGTACCCAAGGGAATAATGTAATAATGGGATGGGCCATAGTAATAAATAAGGTGGTTAACCTGAATCATGTAAAAGTGACCACAAGTAGTTAGTAATAATGTAATGGGCCCATGGTATTAGATAGATGGTATTGAGGGAACCATGGTAATGACTCATGGTATTGTATGTATGAGGCCTATACAGAGGCTAGAGACTCCACATTGAGGAGTGTTAAGGAATATGGTATGAACAGACATATGGTTTGTGGAGTGATCTCCTTCCATAAGGAGTGAATGTATGGTGTTGCCCTACCTTAAGGGTTTGATATCAATAAAGTGAATCATTTCTATCTATTTCTATCTTATTATTTCTGGGTATATTTGAATTATCTTATATTTTCAGATCAGATCTATAACATGAGGACACGTTCTTGCACCGGAGGAATGTGAGAATTCAAAATTTGTATCCACGCAACACACAATATAACATAAGTAGCGTCCATCCAAAAATCATCATATAACGTTAAGCATAGGAAAGATATAAGCTCTTCATTTATTAACTATCATAATAACATGAAAAACATTTACCTACAAAATAAAATACTGAAATAAAAGGGTTTAAGGTTAGGAATACAATACAAAGGATGTCCCACGGCATTCGCTGTGTTCAATGTAGTGCACGCTGAGCATTTGTCTGCTTTCAGGCAAATCTCTTCGCTGTTTCTCAGATGTGCCATGTCTAATCCTGCACACGGTAGGACTTTTTCCTATTCGAAAATCAAGCTGCACACGGTCACCAGATGGATCAAACCGTTTTCTCATTCTCTTTCTCTTGCGCTTTTTCTTTGTGGCAGGCTGTGATGTTGATGATGATGCGGTCAGTGTACAACTTCCTTCTTGATCCAAAAAATGTTTGTATGGAAAATTTGGAATGTTCAAGACTTCTGTGACTTGCGCTTCTTTATCAACCATGTGAGCATCAACCTGATTCGTATTAATTTCCATTTTATTTGGGTCACCTTCAATTAGCCACTTTTCAATGGAACAAACAACCTCCTCATAATAAGATGGAGCTTGCTATAGCAGACAAGGAGGCTTATGATCTGTGGACGTTTTCTTGTTTCTTTCATCCTCTGATCGATGCTGAAATTTTTGTCCCTGTATTGTTATGGCATCCATCTGGTTAGAGCGTTCAACCTTCATAGCACGGATTTCCTTGACATGGTTTTCCTCCATGGTCAATAACCTATTCTGAAGACATATTTGATTAGCTTCCATGTCCTTTATAATTTTATCATTCTTTGCTTTCATGCCCATGAAGTAGTTTTGCCTATAGTTTATCTCTTTCTTATGATTTGCTTGCATGGTAGCTAACTGTTTATTATAATCGAATCTCATGATGGTCATTTCTTCATCCATACTTGTCAATCTGTTCTGAATCGAACTTATTTCTTCTTGATATCTCGCTTTCATGGAAGTTACTTGATTTGAATGATTGAATTCCATGATCGTCATCTTTTCCTCTAGGGCTAATAACTTGCTTTGCATAGAATTAATTTCCTTGGCATGATCAACTGTTAATGTTGCTTGATTAAGTTCCATATCTCTAATAAGTTGAGCCTGATTAACTTTTGCATTCTTGCTTACTTGAGCCTGATTTAACTGTATGCCTTTAACCATTTGAATTAAATCCTTGAAATCATTTTCAACTTATATAGTTTTCTTTACTTCAACTTTCTCTTTGACTTTGTCTTTATCTGCATATTTATCTTCAAAGGCATTAATGATTTATTGTAGAGAATCAAAAGTGTTATTAGGAAAATTAACATACCAATGAAAAGCATCTCCAGATAAGGTAAGAATGAAAATATTCATCTTCACATCTTCATATTTAGAATACTGGAGACACTTGTTTATACAAAGGCTGACATTCTGAAGGTGATCTTCGGCAGTAAAAGCATTATTTCCTTGAAAATGAGGAAATTCATCAATGGCTTCACCAAAGATTAGATTTGGCTTGATCAGTGTCATTTGGAGCTTTCTAACCCAGTTTTATATTTTTTTTTTTTTCCACAAGAACGGTTATGGATTGTATTAAAAGTTTGGCCTAAATGCCAGAATTCTGATTACAATGGGAGTGAGCCCGGTCCAAATAGAATTGACCTCCTGAAGTTCTATGGAGCTTGTATTCCTCTTCCAGCTCTTTTTTGATGCAACAATGGAGTTGATTTCTGTGATTTGCCCAAGCTTGAATATACAAACAAACTGATTTAGTATCAAACAATAAAACATATCAGCTGAAATGATTATGGAATTGGGTCCCATGTTTCATCCCCGTCTCTTATCATTGCCTCGGCAGAGAGAAGAGCAGCTTTATTAGCTTCAAGATCTGCTTCTTTGTTGTTGTCTCTCAGTACATGAAAGTATTTAAGGTTTTGGAACAACTTCCCCAAGCTTTTGATTCTATGTATCAACCTTGCTAATCTTAAGTATCGGGGGGTAGTATTGGTCACCACGAGTTTTATAATCACTTGGGAGTCCCCAAGGATGTTTGCTTCCTTAATTTCCTGTTTCAAGAGCAGCTTGAGACCTCGGTATAGGGCCAATGCTTCAGCTTGAATGCTGGAGTTGATCCCCAGACCCCAAGCAAAGCTGTGGATCGATATGCCTTAATAGTTTTTAACAATTCCTCTTGCCCCAGCCTTGCCATGGTTTCCTTTTGCTGCCCCATCGAAGAAGAGAGGGTGCACCTTTTGGTTGGAGATCCAGTCTTGAAATTCTTCCTTATTCTTTCCCCTTATTTGCCATTCCTTGGGAGAGAAAATGTTTCTGTCGGCTTGGCGAAATTGCAGATTTAAGGAGGTCCCCCAAGCGGTATCTAGCTGATTGAGATTCAAGTCGTCTTTATGATCTCTCAGGCATTATTTTAACTACAACTTAATCTTAGCCGCTACCACCTTGGCATCGTGCTGGATGCTTCTGAAAATTCTGTGGTTTCGCTCTAGCCAGATCTGCCAGCAACAAATTTTGAGGGGAGAAGACCAAGCCACTTTAATCACTTTGTTTTTTTGGGGGGGGGACCGGGATAGCTGTTTTGCTAATTAGCGAAAATATCAGTTATGGAAGCAAGAAGATCAAAATTGGGGTTCCAATGGTCCATCAACTCTCTCCAGACCTGCACAGCGAAGTTGCATTTTAACACGAGATGCGTGGCACATTCCGCCTTCTCTCTGCACAGGGAGCACCTGGATGGGCCATAGAATCTACGCCTCTGCAGATTGTCATTAGTGAGTATTTTCCTGTGGCATAGGAGCCAACAGAACATATCGATTTTGGGCAGCGAGGGGATGCCCCAAACTGCCTTCCACGGAGCCGGATCAGGAGGGACGTTTGGTATTAAGGCAAGATTCGCGTAGCCTTGGGCAACAATGAAACCTGCAGATAGAGTGCCCTAGCCATGCCTGTCTTTTCTGCGGATGTGCGAGGGGGCAACTCCATTCAACATAGCGCAAAGGCAGATGAAGTCCTGAAGGAGATCCGAAGGTAAGTCGAAGAAGCTCCAGCTAGCGCAACGCATCCCTTCCCACTTGGAAATATCCCACAGCGTGGATTTTCCTGAATTAGTCAGCTAATCTCTCAGCGCCTTCACGGAGGGGCAGTCACCAATCAGATCGCGATCCATGATGCGATCGGTCCAAATATTAATTTTTTTCCCATTTCCAGGGATCCAGTAAGCCTTGGAGCAGATCAGGGGGGCAACTTTGGAGCAGAGTCTAGCAAATGAAGAGGTACCTTGGGGGAGAGGCCCATCCAGACATCTTATCCTCTCGCCTTTGAAGTATTGCCTCCAAAGCGCATGATGGGCCCAGCCAGGCTTGGGCGCGATAATTTTCTAGAGGAGCTTGGCTCCCATGGCAATGTTCTGCAGGGGCAATTTCTTGAAGTCTAGACCTCCCTCCATCTGAGGCTTGAGGACAGTCTCCCAATTGGCGAGAGGGATTTTCCTCTCGTTTTGTTTGCCTCCCTTCCAAAAGAAATTTCGGATTTGCTGGTCCATTTTCTGAATAATGCTGATTGGAGCTAGGAGCACTGAGAACTAAAATAAGGGGAGACTGCTGAGAATGGATTTGATAAGAACTGACTTGCCTGCGATATTTAGTCAGTTAAATCCCCATGCTTGGAGTTTGATCTTGAATTTTTCTATTTGAGGAAGCCAATCCCTGCTATAGGCACGCTTGAGAAAGATAGGGAGCCCAAGATACTTAAATGAGGTCCATACTGAGGAGGCAACAAATCCTAAGCATCTGGCAATGGAATTAAGCAGAGTGGGCGTGGTATTCCAGTAGTGGATGTGGCACTTTCCCTTGTTGAGACTACTTCCGGACACCATGCAGAACTCAGCAAGAGCCTCTTTGAATCTGTTGGCAGAGTGGATCGAAGCAGCCCCAAGAAGCAGGGTATCGTCTGCAAACAGGGCATGGTTGATGCTTTGGACTCCCCTCGCAATGCAAATCCCTGAAATCTCCTACTCTTGCATTTTTTTGTTTAAGTGGAAACTGAAAATGGAGGCTTGAATAACAAACAGAAGAGGGGACAGGGGGCAGGCATGTCTTAGTCCTCTTGAAACTTTAAAAAAACCAGCAGCTTTGCCGTTAACTAGAGGAGCTATCCATGGCTCCGAGATGCAAGCCCAGATCCAGTTTATAAAGCTCTCCCCAAATCCAAATTTTTGCAAAACATTCAAGAGAAAGCTATGTCTAACACGATCAAAAGCATTTGCTAAGTCCAGTTTGATAGCCATACCTTTTCCCTTGCGCCACTAGCTTGAAAGGATTGCCTCTTGAACTAAAATGAAGTTGTCCACCAGTTGTCTTCCATGGATAAAGCCCCCTTGATTCGCTGGTATGATTTTAGGGAGAATGTGCTTCAGCCTATTAGCAATTATTTTGGTGATCAGTTTATAGCCAGTGTTGCAAAGAGAGATGGGACGAAATCTATTGAAGGAGTTGGCGCCCTTCTCCTTGGGGATAAGTGCAAGGAACGAGGAATTTGTGCTTCCTCCAATTTTCTGGCACGCTTGCGATTTTGGACCATTTTATAAAGATCTTTTCCCACAATGTGCCAGCAGGAATGGAGAAATCTGACGGAGAAGCCATCAGGACCTGGGACTTTATCCGGGTTCATGGCAAAGAGAGCGCTTTTGACCTCGTCCATGGTGACTTTGGCTTCTAGATGGTGATTCATCTCAGCTGAGATTGAAGGGGGAACCCCGTCCAGAAGACAAGAGTTCTGAGTCGCATTCACCTCTTCGTTGTACAGGTTTTTGAAGTGGAGAAAGGCTGCTTGCTTGATGCTTGTAAAGTCTTTGTGAATAATAGATTGATCTTTGATTTCAGCTATGCAATTGAAACTTTTTCTGGCTTGAGTTTGCTTGTGGAAATAAGAAGAGTTTTCGTCTCCTTCTTTGAGCCAAAGGCAACGAGATTTAATCCTCCATGTTTCCTCTTCGTCCAGGCAGGCTTTATGATATTGCTGTTGGAGTTGGACCTCTTTGTCAAGAATTTCTTTAGACATGTATGCCTCTTCCAAGAGCAGATGGTGGGCATCTAGCTGACTTTGGAGCTTTCTCCTGTCAGCTGCTGGGTTAGGAAGAGTTTTGGCCCAACACTTTAGGGCAGATTTCACTCTTTTGAGTTTTTCCTCCCATATGTAGAATGGAGATCCGTCGACTGGCTGGGACCAACTTTCCTTGACTATCTGCGAAAAGCTGGGTTCCTTGATCCATAGAGGGCTAAACTTGAAGGGGATGGGGCCAAGATCAGAGTGAGCCCGTAGATCAAGCTTGATAGGATTGTGATCAGAGGTGCTACATGGAAGGATATGCATACTAGCGTCTAAACCAAGAAAAAGGAAGGAACTTTGAACAAAGAATCTATCCAGCCTTGCTGCAATGTGTCCAGGGCCTATTCTTTCATTTGACCACGTGTACTTACCAGAAACAGGCTTGATATCTAGCAGATCCCAATCTTGAAGGAGATCCTCTACCCATTCCCTTGCCGAATCTCGCACAATGCATCCTCCACGCTTTTCTGAAGAATGCAGTGTGAGGTTTAGGTCTCCTGCCATGATGGTGTTTTCTAGATTGCCCAGATCTGCTTGGTTTCCTATTGAATCCCAACAGGTCTTTTTTTCTCCAGCATTAACCAGCACATAGACATTGAAGAGGCAAAATGTTTCTTTAGTAATTAAATGCTGCATCTTTAGCATCAACCAGTGAGTATTTGAAATCTTAGTTACTAGCGAGAACGTGCTATCATTCCAAAGAGTACCCAGCGCTCCAAAGGCTCCTTGGGCTGAGACAGCTGCTGCTTTGCTCTTATTCCAGAGTTTTTTACTTGAATGAAGGAAGTCTGAATCCTCCATCTTAGTCTCCTGGAGAAGGAGTATGTCCGGGGCTTCTATTCTTATTAAATTTCTTACAACCTCTTCTTTGATTTTGCTCCCCATACCCCTACAGTTCCAGGAGATTATTTTCATTATTTACCTTTGCTTTGCTGGGCTCCCTTGGAGCCTTGACGCTGGTTTCTTGCCATCTTCGTCTTTTTTGCTAACAACCTCTGCAAAGTTGGTTGGCTGCCCTGCAACTTGTCCTTGTATGTTTCGTACTCCCTTTTCTCCCGATCTGTTTTGCGCCCTCTTGTAGATCTCCTTATAGAGGCTTGGGAATCGCCTATTTCCCCTTCCTCCTCCGAATCTTCCGATTCTTGATCCTCTTCCTCAACTTGGACGGGGGTTCCTTTTGAGCTTTCTGCAATGCCTGAATTCTTGGAAAGGTTGGTCAGATTACCTTTCTTTGGAGTCACTGTTTTTTGGACCACGACTTCATGGGTGTCCTCTGGCTGTAAGCTAAGAGGATTGAACCTGTTTTCTGGGGCAGTCTTAGGCAGGATCTGTTGATCAGGGGCCTGATGAGGACCTTTGCCATTAGTGCCTCCCGCCTTCTGTGTCTTGAGAGAAGTTTTAGATCGTTTGACTTGGTTCCAGCCATTCTCCTTCCCTTGCACAGCTTCATTATTGGACGGGTAGCTTCTGGCGAAGTGGCCATAAACATGGCATTTCTGGCGTTTGAAGGGCAACTGTTCGTAGTCTAGTTTCTGCACATGCGTCCAACTTCCTACCTTGATTTTGATGGCCTTTGGAAGTCCCACCTCCAGATCTACCTCAATGCAAATCCTGGCACAATCATATTGGTCCTTGTTATTCGCTCAATCTATGAATTTCCCCAGGGCATTTCCAATGTGCATCAAAGAATCACAATTCCAGTAATGCACTGGGAGATTTGGAAGCCTAACCCACACTGGGACAACTTTGGGTACATCTACTGCTGGATCAAAGTTTGGAGTCTATTTATTGAGGTATAGACCCTAAGAGCCCATGAAGTAGGGGCCATTTCGGAAGATCAGATCTTTGTCGTCCTTTGAAGTGAATTCGAAGAGAAAGAATCCTCGTCCCAGAAAGTAAGAGGTCACACTTTCTTTGATCAACGACGCCCAGTTTCTGTTGACCCAACTCTCAGTGGTTTTGGGGGATGGCCATAGTCCAGTGAATTGGCCGATGAGAGCTCGCTCGGACAAAGACAATGCAACCTGAATCGGGGTTTTCGGAGGAAGAGAGATCTCTAGAATATCATCCAGTTTCTTGACGAATTTCGCTGCTTCAGCATTCTTCTTGTTTGGAAGTCCTTCCAAGACTGGTTAAAAGCCTCAGCTGATGAGATCGTCGGAGGGGGAGGGGAAATAGGCACCTGGGGAGTGCCCAACACCTCCATGGACGCAAGCCCGAAGGGGAGCCTACCAAGAGCGATCAGGCAGCAGCTCAAACCTCCATGGATCAGGCCGACCGTAGGGAGGAGAGGAGCTCTGTGCGGACACGCCCGCAGTGAGCTGGTCGGCAGAGTGTGGGCGCTTGCGCTGTCTGCAGGACGTGTGAGGAGCGGATCTCAGGGGATAGTAGAGCCAAGGGCTAGCCTAATCTCGTCCGCGTCAGAGCCTCCATTCCAAGTCGATAGCAAAAGATTCTAACCCAGTTTTATATTAATACCCATTAATATTTTATTTTTCCTAAGTTTAGACTTACGAACTCCATTAAAAATATTAATTATTTTAGTATCTCCTTAACCGGGTAGAATCTGCCCAAACCATTTTTGGGTCTTGGAGATCTCATGTGTTTTAGCCTTTCCACCAATTTTCATGGCTAGAGCACATCCAATGCTACCCCAAATCAACACTCCCTCTTAGTGAGGATTGTACTGTAGTAATACTCCAATTGAGCATCACTCCGATTATACAACACCGGTACTTGTGCTGATGCTAGGCCTCCCCGCCCAACATCCTTTGCACTGCGACATCTTGTATTGCTGCCCATGGCCCTGCCACTACCACTACTGCATCCGTATGGTAGCTCCCTTTGCATCCGTGCTGCTACTGGTCCTTTTTCCCAACAATGCAACCCCCCCATCATGCTACATCGTGCTACTGCCAAGTGCTACTGCACTGCGATTCAGTTACTGAGAAGTAACTGATCCACCCAACTACTAATGTCCCCTGTCGGGCTAGAAACACTCTCGATGTTGAAGCTCTCTCTGTTGCTATCAAGTGCTCCCTCTACTGCCTCTGCGCTGCTGCAACAACTCCCTGCCTCTCGCATCGTTGCAAACCTCTTTGTGCCATCCCGCACTGTTGCAACCTCCTCTGTGCCTCCGCACTACTGCAGCCTGCTAGCTTTGCGCTGCCTGGGACTACTTCACTGTAGCACTTTTTGTCGCTTCATCTGCATCTCTTTCTACCGACATCCGCCAGTCCTGCTACTCTCTCTTCGAGGCCCCCATAGCAAGTTATAATCCAAGAGTTTGGGTACCTCAAGGATCTTGCCCCTCATCGCTTGTAGTATTCCTAACTAGAACTCGATGTCTCCCCACCTCTTCTCTAGAGGTAAATGTGCACTCATGGCACAATCATCATCCTCCTCTACCTCCTTTTCCGCCTCATCATTTGCCTCTCTTTGCTTCTACGCTAGTCTCTCGGCACAATATTTGCCTCTTTGTCTCGTACCCACTGCCCCTCGGTGCAACTGATCACTGATTCGACTTTTTTTAGCAAACCCTGCTCTAGAAAATCGAATCATTGATCACTTTGGTGTATTCTCCAACCCACCCTCAAGCCTCCTCTTATATTTTTCCTGTTGGTGCTTCAATGGCCGAGATTATATCTCTAATCAACGGCTAAGATTAGATTTGGCTTGATCCATATTATTTGGAACCTTCTAACTCAGTTTTATATTAATACCCATTAATATTTTATTTTTCCTAAGTTTAGACTTAGGAACTCCATTAAAAATATTAATTATTTTAATATCTCTTTAACTGGGTAGAATCTGCCCAAACCATTTCCGGGTCTTGGAGATCTCATGTGCTTTAGCCTCTCTACCAATTTTCATGGCTAGAGCACATCCAATGCTACCCTAAATCAACATAGACCAGTGCCTTCGCATTCGATTAACCATAGATTAAGTAAAAACAAGTTATCCAAAGCAATTTACAAATGTGATGAATAGTGACAATCATGGACGATTAAATGTAAACGCCCAAAACTCTATCATGCAAGAGATTCTAGATTTAAAATGATTTTCATTAATGACCCATATCTAGAATTAATCAATTTTCTTTTATAGCCAATATAATTTTTAAAACATTAGTCACATTTTACAATAGGGAAATTACTTACCACAAAAAGACACCAAGGAACTTTAAATGAACAATCTAATTATACCTTAGGAAATTAATTAAATGTGGTAAAATGAAGAGATCAAATTTTTAATGTGACAAAAGTAAATTAAAAGGGTTAATAAATTGAAATTTCAATAGACCATAAGCCACATTAAAATTTTTAATGTGAAAGCTGAAATCCTTTTTTAATTTAATTCCTTAGTCACCAGAATTTAAAATGTTTTAGATTTTTTTAATGTTTTAATGTTTTTGTTTTATGAAAAAATTAAAATTAAAATCATAAGTTAAAAATAAAAAAAATAAAACAAAAACAAATAAAAATAAAAAGAAAAAGGAAATAAAAAATAAAAAAGAAAAAATCAAGAAATTAAATTAAAACAAATCCAAATGAAAAATAAAAATCAAGACAAGGTCAAATTTAAAAAATTGAAGGATACATAAACCCAAACCCCTAACGCAATATACAAATTAAAAAATGAAATGAAAAATGGACAAACTAAACTAAATAAAATATAAGACTTAACCTAACCTAACACATACATAAAAATAACAATCGAATGTTTGTTTGGTTGTGTGCAGGTTTGGAGAAGTTTGACGACGGCAAGGAGGTTGTCGGACTTGTTTGTTTGTTGTGCAGGTGGAGCGTAGGAGCAGAGGAAAGCGATGAAGGGAGCCATGGATGGCAGGTTGAGAGGGAAAGGATGGCTGCAGGAGGAGCGATGAGGAAGCACAAGTTTGCAGGATGGCGACAGCGAGGGAATGGATGCAGACTTGAGGGTTGCGCGTTGGACGGAAGGTTTGCGGACAACTATAGGTCGAGCAGTGAGAATATAGAGCAATGACAGATGGAGAGGAGGGCTATGGACAAGCCGATGAGAGAAGAAGATGGAGGTGTAGAGAGGGACACGGGTTAGGAGAGCAGAATGCGTGGCAGAGAGTTGGATGCAAGAAGAAGGATGCTCGACGGAAAGCGAGAATGGAGCTACATGGATTTGCAAGTTAGGGACTCAAACAAACTTGCTAGTGAGTGGGGCAGTGAATGATTCGAAATTTGCAGTGACAAAGAGAAGATTGCAGCAGAAAACGAAAAGCCCCGAGCAGCAAAAATATTTCGAATTTTCTTTTGAAACTCTCAAAATGCAGACAGTATAACAATTTCAAAAATTTCCGCAACAAAAATGGAGGTTCAATACGGTAGCAAAAAAAAACATGGTAGCCAAAAATCTAAGAAAGTTTCCTAGAGATTTCTGTTTAAAATGATATATTCCTCTGCTTAAAATTTATTCATGAAACCTTTGTGAAAATTTTCCAGGAAAAAAAAATTCAAATACTTGGATTGCAAAATGTTTGAACAATATCCCTG
Organism: Pinus taeda; assembly: GCA_000404065.3. Classification (NCBI taxonomy): domain Eukaryota; kingdom Viridiplantae; phylum Streptophyta; class Pinopsida; order Pinales; family Pinaceae; genus Pinus; species Pinus taeda. The sequence continues at coordinate 270,227 of APFE030207659.1, forward strand.
AAAAATTATGTTGATAAACACTAGAGATCCAGATCTTACCCTCCAGGGCCTACATCTGGATTCTGCACAATTTTTCTCCTCAGATCTGTAGCTACACGACAACAATAAAACACCCAAATGATATATACAATGATAAAAACTAAAACCCAGAAAAACCCACGTTAGAAAAATAATTACAAAATTTACAAACTGCAGGCTATAATAAGCTAGATCTGTCTTTATACCACACAAAAAAATAAATTTTTAAATTTTATGAAGGTGCTAACTCGAAACCCTTCGTGCGTCATCAACAAAAAAATCTTATGACTTTGACTTAACCCTAGGGTATCAAAGGCTTAAAATTTATCAAAATATTTAATTTATCTTAGTCTCTGGACTCTTAAGGACCAGCAAATTATGTTTTTGGAGAATTTAAATTTTCCTAGGACCTAGAATTAATTAAATTTTTGGCTTAGGGTTTTAATTAATTTTTGACTAGAAAATTTAATTAATTAACTTGTGAGGGAATAAATTATTTTTCCAACCTCAAGACACTTTACATCATGATTTTCATATTTTTTTTACATCTCAAGGGGGAAAACCCATTCGTAAAAAACCCTCACAGACAACCCATTTCTGCGACACAAATATAATCCAGCATACCAAGCAGTTTGTAGTAAAATAACCTAACCAAATAGTTAGGATTATTCCCAAATCACTTTACATATACTCGATCTAGAACACGAGGACTTGCTTAAGATCCCAGTGACAAAATCCATTCCGGCTTTGGGGTAAGACTGAAGGAAAGCTCTGTTGACCATCCGAGAATGGATTGGTGAGATAAAAAACCTCCCGGAATATAGATCATCACCAGAAAAGCAGGTTTACCTATGCAATTACATACATGACACGAATATGCTGAGATTATTTACATCATATACATGCAGAATGGGTTTACATTATAACATGATGATCTGGCTGATGATGATAGCTGGACAACACAGACACATCAATTAGGCGCTATTCCCTTTGCGAAAAAAAGGGGTGTACTGCTATGGGTCGTTGACACGTAGTGGTCAACAGTTGACAAAGATATTGCTCGATAGATGTGGGAGGCATTAGCTACGCTATACGAAAGATCGTCCAAGCAGCTGAAGATGTACTTTGTCATGTCCCTTCCTAAATTATTTTGGAGCAGTATTAATTTCTACATTTTGGGGCCAATTTTGGAGGTGATGGGCACCCATTCGATTTTATTAGGAGGCTAGACTTAGTAGAAGTTATTTTGATGTGGTTAAGTATACATGGGGGCCACCCATACTAGGGGAATATGCATTCCCAAGTTTGAATTGCATGGAGAGGAAATTGATGGTTAGGTGAGAGACGCACGATGGAGGGAAAAGTTCTCCACAAAATCTATATAAGGAGGAAAACTCTCCTCCTTTGGGGATCTTATCTTTTTGACATATTGAACTCAACCTTAGTTGCTCGAGCAACTTTGCCGGGTTACTGTTCTGTTTAGCACACGAGTGTCTCCGAGCAGAGATCTCAACCCTATCTTCGGTGGACTTCGAGTGCCACCCTAGGAAGGCAATTTGTACTACCTTGGAGGAGAGCTGGTGGAGTTTCACGGTCACAACATTCAACATTTTTCTTAACCAATGCATGTTTTTGGAGGACGCAGAAGGGGAACACACAGGTGTTGCTTGTGGGTTCATCCAGGTAGCAATTGCCGGGGGAGTATGGGCATTGGAACTACAGTAGAGGATCAACCTTTCGGGAGAGTTTTGGAGTACGAGGTTGCTGCATTGGAGCAGTTCGATTTATAGTCACCCAGGTCTATGCAGAGAGCCATCATTGGGCTCACGTGGGAGTTGGAAGGAATTGTAGAGCTGGAGCTGGCCGGGAGAAGTAGGAGATCATTTGGAGGGCCATTTGAGAAATATTGCTGGAGTTGGGAGAGTAGAGATTGATAGGATCAATCACTGCAACAAAATTCGAAATTGGAGGAGGGCCAAGCTGTGAAGGGTCCATTTTTGAAGTTTGGAACCAAGGGAAACCCTTTCTGGGTTTTTCTAGATTTTTGGCAAGGATCACACTCCTAATTTTATAGAGTTTTTTGGGCAGATATAAGGGGTCAAACAGGGGTCCCAACTCAGCCAACAGTTAGAGGAGTTAAGGGGAATTTGGGCCAAAATTTTGAGGTCAACATTTGGCCAATTCCTTCATGGTTTATTCTGGGTATTTGGTGGAGCGGTTTGAGGCTAATTTTCCATAATTTTTTGAGCACCGGACGTGGGGTTTCCAGCAACATCTTTGTAGTAGACAACATAGTTCCACAAGGGCAGCGTAGGGCATCATTGCAGCAATTATTTGTGCCATTGGGGCTTGAAATATTGCCACCTGGGCTTGATCATGCTTGCCCTTGAGGCAAGCCCAGGTGCACCACTTCCACATTATTGTATTTTTCTCCCAGATTATAACAAAATGGCTAGTTGTTGGTTATTCCTAGACTTTTTATGGGTGTGCACTGAATGTTTCAATTTTATGTTGTTGTTTCTATTGTTTGCTTTGCATAGCACTATTTTTCCTAGTTTGGAACATTACATACTTGAAAGAGAAGCTGAGATGCACAAGGATGTAGAAAGGGGAGCGTGTAGACCCCTTCCTTACTAGACTTCAGGATATCTGGGATCAGCTGGCTTCAGTAGGATCAGTGCCCCAACCTACAAAGTTTGTTTGATTAGTGCTGAACAACGTTTTTGACTAAGTTGCACGAAACGGGGAAACGGGTACGAGTTTCCGAAACGGGCACAGGTACAAAACGTGACCCCCCCAAATTTTGGAAACGGGGAAACGCAATATATATATATATAGATATTAGGACATTTAAGAAACACTGTGTAATCATAAAGCATATATGATACATTCTAATTTATTACATTATGATTAAATTGTCAGTTGTCAATGCATAAACTATAAGTCTCTAAATTTACATCACATTTACTCATGAATGATCACATAATGAAAATAACAATATCCAAAATCAGCCACGAGAAATTTCTAATTTCTTGTCTCGTGCTTGATTGGGAGTCTCCTCCTGCATAGTTGAACGACCTTAGTGCTCTTGATTAAATACAAGTTCCATACCCTAGTACCTTACATGATCTTGATTATTGGAAATCTCCCCTACATAGAGGGGTTGATTCTCTTGATTAAATACAAGTTCCATACCCTAGTACATGGCAAAATCGAATGGAAACATTGCAATCCGCCCAGTCCTGAAATCTTGAAAAACAGATAACTCTGCTGGATTTTGAGTGAGATGCAAAATTCTACTTTCTTCATATGAAATCCAATGAGGGTGAAACCACTCTCAAACATCTTGAGTCATTTCATGGTAATATTAAAAATTTAAGTAAAAGGATGAAACTGAAAAATAAAAAAATAAAGGAGAATGTCACTTTTACTTCAAGAATTTAACATTACCATGAACTGCGTATCAACACTAGGGCCATAGGCTTGAACATTAGGTTGCGCCACTCAAAAAAATCCTCTTTTTTATAACTTGAGAGGCATCTAGAAGCATCCATCACATATTTTAGTCGCCCAATAAAAAATTAGAAGCGAAAAAATTAAAAAAAATACAAGAAAAAGTCAAGTTAGAAGAGGAAACTTCGCCGTACGGCCTGGAAACTCGTTCCCGGCCATACTGGCCACGTTCCCTCCTTGAGAAATGGGCCAGTACGGTAAAAAACGAGCTTCCAAGCTGTACAGTACAAGTTTCCTTGTTTCCATTTCGTTTCCGGCCCGAAATGGACCCTTCTCCAACATTTCCTGGAACTTAGGTTTTTGAAGATTGGTAAGTTTTCGTCTAGAGTATCCTGGGTAGAGAAAAACTGCTAGATTGGGAATGTGCGTGGGATGATTTGTAGCAGGAGGAGATGACGCATGATCTAGAGAAGGCTACCATCAGTGGCAGTAGTAGCAGTGGGACAAAGCAAGTGAAGGAAGAAGAGGACGTAGCCCTTACGTCAAAGGGGCAACAAGAGCAACGCAGAAGAAAGGAAATTTCGAAGATCAAGTGATTCAGGTGTGGTGAGCTGGGCCATTAGAACACTTAGTGTCCTCTCAGAAATAAGGACAAAGAGAAGAAGTAGGATCAACAGGCTGCATCCATTGATATCGATAGGTTGTCGTCCAGATTGGAGGGAGAGTTTGCCATGATCGTCGAGCCACCTCCAAGGGTGAGATGGGGTGATCTAGAATTGTAGCCATAGAGAGCTACAAGATGTGCAAGATTCTTGAGGAGGTCCACCTCTTGAATCAGTACCTTGCTACAGGAGCCCATAACATGCAGTAGCAGGATGGATTAGTGGCAGTTGGTGCAGTCAGGTGCCAGAGTGACAGATGCAGTAGCTAGTAGTAGTCAGAGACTTAGCAGCGCAGAGCAAAGTTGACAGTAGTGTAGATGGCACAGAGCAGAGTCAACACTAGCACAAAGACTTCAGTGACAGAGCAGAGTTTAGCAGCAGCCAGAACTCAGGTGACAGATGCATCATATTGACCACAGTTGGTTCATATTTTGGATGTTTTTCCTTTGCAGTTGCAGCAACAGCAGTTGGAGAAGGTTGCAGTGCAGATGTAGTGTTGGCAGTAGAGTCAGCAACAACATCGATGCAGTAGTCAGAGTTGTGTAGTGGTTGGTGGGCAACAACAACCAGACATTAGCAGTGCAACACGAGATGGTGCGAAGATAGAGTGATGCTTCAGTAGGTTGCACTAGAGCACATTCCTCGCTAAGAGGGAGTGTTGATTCCTGTAGCATCAGATGTGCTCTAGTCTTGAGATTTTTTAAAGAGGCTAAGACACATGCATTCTCCAATACCCCAAACTCGTTTGGGAAAATTCCACCTAGAGATGATTTAATTAATATAATTAACTTTTTAAAATGGTTTCGTAAGTCTAAACTTAGGAAATCTGGTTAATTAGAGGGTATTAATTAAATATGGTGTGAATCTTCTAGAAGAAGACGAGGATCAACTCCCAGTTAATCTTAGCCTTTGATTATGATTTAATCTTGGCCGTTGGAGCTCCAACGAGAGATATAAGAAGGAGCTTGATGTTCACTTGGAGAATATATCGAGTGAGAGAGATCAAGAGAGTGAATTTCTCAGGAGTAACAACTTTGAGTTGCCTGAGTAAGATCGATTGATCTTCTTGCAGTGAGGGGCAGGGATAGTAGTCCGGAGGAGAGTTTTCTAGATCTGAAGAGTACAATGCAGAGGAGGCATAGAGAGGTTTAGAGAGGCAGCGCAGAGCTTTAGAGGGAGTTTCAAATTCACATGGGAGAGTCAAGATCTAGTGCCAGAAACTAGGGTGTGAGACCTGAGGGCTAGAGGGTCGAATTTCTTGACAACAGTAGATCAAAGGAGGAGGTGACGTAGATCCCAGAGATTGTGACAGATATGTGTAGGTTGACGTAGAGGCTGCGCAGAGGCAACATGGGGCTAGCCTTTCAGGGCCTGATCACTGTCGGATCTCCAGAAATAGTGTGAGATTTTTCTCACTAACTCTTTGCTAGTTTATTCTCTGCATTAGATTGCCAGTTTGGGCATCTAACTATTTGTACTCAGAATACTGCATAATAAAACCCTTAGTTGTTGCACCGATTTTCCCAAGTTGGGTTTTTCCAGGGATAGTCCAAAAACAACTGTGTAATTGTGTGTCTATTTTTCTCCAGCGCATTATTTATTTTGTGTAGGTTGCAGTGTATGTATTTCAATATTTGTTGTAGAAAACTGCAAGTAATTTGTTTAAAGGAATTTAACAAATAGGAGAAATATCATCAGTTTTTTGCAATAGGAATCGAGTTAGCGATTTTTCATAGTGGAAGTAGGGACAACTAGATAGGTTTGAGTGACGATGGGACTGAGGGAAGTGCAATTGGATAGGGTATGGTGGTGATTAACGATTGCTCAAAGGAGTATGGTGGCAAATCTTACAGATGATAGGGTACCCACGATGACTGTACCATGGTGATTTTATGGTAGTACATAAAGAAGATAGATATTATGGTAGCATGTGGTGGCTTGTATGACACGAAGATTGGCTAATGTTACGTACGACAACAATAGGGATACCATTGTATATGGATGAATGATAGGGTAACAACGATGTGGGATGTACTAAGCATTGGTGCACAACAAACAATATGCAAGATATACATAATTGGTGGCAGTGCCTAATGGCTATACAAACAAAACTGTGTGGTGCATGTTTTAAATAATGTGCGGCCATCACTATACAAGTGGATGACGATGGTTGTATGGTAACAATTTTGTTCTTTTTGGCTAAGGCACAGGTTTATCTGGCCTTGCTCTGATACTTGTGAAAATTCTATTGTAGTTAATCTTGTAATTATTCTCATATCTTTTAGATTATTTGACTCGATAAATTAATTTACTGCAAATACCGAATAAAAACACAACTGCAAATATCACCAAATAATAAATCACAGGAACTAAGAAAACATCACACATTAAATGGACACCAATTTTTTTGGACAAATTGTCCCTAGAAAAACCCCAAGGCGGGGAAAAATAGTTTTGCAGATGAGGGTTTATATTATTAATTTTTCAGCAAATTGAGAATGTACATAAATTGCTTGACTTTCACTCGCAAAGCTCCGACAAGTTTTTCTCTTCACTCTAGCTAACCAAATTAAACCTCTACAAATCAAATTGGCCTCTACTAAGCAATTCATTCTGCAGATGAGGGTTTATATTATTAATTCTTCAACAAATTGAGAGTGCACATAAACTGGTTGTCTTTCACTGCCAAAGCTTCAACAATTTTTCTCTTCACTATAGCTGACCAAATCGAACCTTTGCAAATCAAATTGGCCTCTACTAAGCAATTCGCTTTGCCTCAGTGAACTTGCACTGTCCACTGGAAATGTGCACTGGCCTTTCTGGCAATTTTCTTTGGCTCTGGAAAATAGATCCTACTAGTTTATCTACCTCCAACAATTTTCTCAGCCTATTCGCACTGCCTCTAGTAAATCGCTCTGGCAATTGGCAACAAAAACTGATCCTCCAACAAATTGCACTAGTAAACTGATAACTTGCATTGGTATATTCAACATCCCTTTTGCAAAATAATTCGACCTCCTATCTCTCAGGAAACTGGAATCACTGCGAAGAGTTTCTTCTGGCAAATCTCTCCTCAATTTCACTGTTGTAACCTTGATACTGGTATCTCCCACGCTATCACTGCACATCCCTTGCTCACTTGAATTGTGTCTCCAAGAGCCCCATCAATTTCCTCTTATAATCTCTCGTTGACAAATCAATGACCATGATCTAATCACAATCGATGGCTAAGATCATCTTGACCCCATGAAGTCACTTTTCTAGAAGTCACTAGAGAGAAACTGATTTGTCTCGATTAACACTGATTTGTCTCAATTAATACTGATTAATTAACCTATTTCCTTAAGTTAGACTTAGGAAAATAATTAAAAACTAGTTAATAAATCTAATTAAGATATTTTCCCTTTATAAAAGAAAGGGGGCTTGCAGATAATCAATCCAGTTGTGTTCCTAGCCTCATTGAGACTACTTGAGACTAGAACACCTGTCTGAACTACATAAACTAACAATATGAATGTAATAAACAATTCCTGTTTGTCTCGAAGGTAGAAATTGTATTGTAGATATATATTGATTGATAAAATATTATTGATAAGAACAATTAATATTACAATGAGGGTTCTCATTATAAATATCTATGCGGGATGCCTTTTACTAATGGATGTGTCTTTTTGATAAGGCACATTTGTGACTAATTAATTAACTAGCATTTATTATGTTTTATTATGTTTATAACATAGATCAAGACACCAGTCTAGTAGGTGTTAACTCTCTAATTTCTCGGTATCTAGGTTTAGGGGCAGGTTTTGTTTTTTCTTGAAATTCGTGTTTAATAATTTTTTTACTTTATGTGTTATTTCCCTCTTAATAGGGATTGCATTTAATAACTTGAAACGGGCAAAAAACTAGCATTAATTGCATGGTAAAACCCTATAATTACCGCTGACATTATCTCTTTATTTGCTGTTTTATGCATGTTTCAGCCATAAAAACTCATTAACTTACCCCAAACCTTGCATGCCTAATTGATTGCCTTGTTGTTTTATTGATCTATGCTTGAAACTTGAAAGGCTATATCTTCTAGCTATTATATGACATTGCATGCCGTACCATTGAATATTTCTCAAACTCTATCTTATAACAGCTCCATAATCTATCTATGAGGTATAAGGATAAAGCACTTGAACCCTGGTAAAGATTATCTTAACCTTCTAGGCTCCGCCAATATGTTATCTCAATCATTAGACCTTGCATCACCTTAAACCCTTCTTGTTGAATCTCTGTTAGGTGATCTATATAGCGAAGCCTACTTTGTGGGATATAATTCAACACTAAACCACTGGAGAAAGGCCGCTGAGGTGGTAGTGATGGCCGATCTCTTGTTGCCATATGTAACGACCCATCTAAACTAATCAACTAATATAAAGTTTTAAACTTTATACTAAAACAGATACGATAAACTTTAAAACAAATATGAATTAAACTTTATAATAAATATAAATTTTAAACTTTATAAAATATATAAAATTTAACTTTATAATAAAAATAAAATAAAAAAAAGAAAACACCCTTGTATAAAAGGGGACGCATAAACCAAACGGACTATATAAGAAAATACATAAGACAATAGAGGGAAAGGATCTGAGGGTCGCAAAATGCATGGAAGGCGTGTCGGGAGGAGGGAAGGCGGTGGCTGCAGGTAGGAGGGTGGCCACTGCCAAGCCCGCAGTTAAAAACCGGAGATTTGAACCGAGAAGGGGGGGCTTGAACAACGAAGTTAGAAACCAAGAGGAGGAATTCAACAGTGAGAGAGGTCTGCCATTGGAAGAGCTTTAACCGTTTGAGGTTTTGGGCACGAGGGACAGTGAGCTTCTGTGAGAAGCTTACTGGATTGAGCAGCCAGTCTCTGCTTAGTCTGGCTAGGTGGAATTGGTCTCTCGGTAATTGGAGCAGAGCAGTAGCAGCATCATCAACTTCACTGGATCAGATGGCAGTCCAGGTAAGTACAAAATCAAAATTTTTATGGTTCCTGTTTTCCAGTTTTGATTATCACACATGGTATCAGAGCTGTCGTTCCAACCCTTCGGGACCTCACAGGCCCTACACAACCGAAAATATATATATATATATTTGCTCTGTCAAATTCTGCAACATAGTTAAAAATTGAATCATACTAAAAACCAGGGTTCTCGTTATTCCTGTCTTTCTGCGCATTCCTCTGTGCTGATAATACATTGGATGCGTACGACCCAGAGGGTTTTCCCATTGTCACGTTCGGGAAGAGTTTATCCCCAAGAGAAAAAAATCGTTGGACCGTTCAATAAAGAGAAAGCTATTCGAAGTAAAAAATTCTAAATTTGTTAGCTCGACAAGATTGCCAAACGTCTCCGGAATTTCTTCGACGAGGTTGCAGCCCACAAGTCATAACGAATGAAACCGTTTGCCAGTTGTCGAATGGAAGCGTCCTTTCGAGGACCGATAGGGAATGAAATCATAGCCAGTTAGCGAATGAAACCGCGTTGAATGAAATCGTGTTGAATGCAAAGCAGAAATCATCATTTGAAATCCATTCCGCTTTAAATTAATTTTCATTTGAACGGTTAGCGCTCCCCAACACCCGAGCCGTGGATTTAACACTCAGTCGAAGCATATCATTTGTATATTTGCCTAAATTTAATCATGATCGTTCGTCAATATTAAAAAGTGAACTCGTCTTTAAATTTCTTTGGTAGATAGCTTTGCTTGAGGATTTTTGTCTTTCAAATAAGGATTTTTTTTCCCCTTCACCCATACTTTCATCTTTAGGAAGCGCTTTGGAGAAAAACAGAGACGAACAAGATACACAATATTTATTTATTAGATGCGTAAACCTTCACCAGTGGCGGGTACAGCCTCAACCTCAGCTCCGTGTAGCTGCAGGTATGGACTATACAGTTATCCATTGCCAGAATTAATATAAATGTCTCAGCTTTAATTTTAGCAGTAGAAAATAGAAAATTATAGATAATATAGAACCATAAGTTGCCCTAGCCAAGATTGTTGTTGTTTCTCGAAATTTTAGAGTGAAAATAGGGAAAAATTCAAATAGTACGCAAACCATAGACAGTGCCGAGGTTGCTACCATTCCTGAGGTTTCTTACAGATTAATTTTACAATATTTGGATTAAATTTACATTTAAAAAAAATATATCGGAGCTTTTAAATTAAATTAAATTCATAGCTTTTTAATTAAATTTCATATCGGAGCTTTTACTCTTTCATGTGATCATTCTATTTTGGACATGCACGGGATTTATTTGATCTAAAAACAGATTAAATTTACATATATGGGTATGGCATATCTTCTTCGCTTTTAAATTTACATCTTTCATTTATTTATATTTAGGATAAATTATAATTATAGTCTATTTCCTTTTTAAATTTTATTTGTAATTGTTTTTAGTTTAATTGTTATTTTATATTTTTGTGTGTCTGTTTTCTTTTGTTGGTCGATTCTATTTGGATGAGACGTAGATACGAAATGGACAGATGGAAACGAGTCCTACGATTTGGGATTTTTTTAATGAAGTGTGATCACTGGAATGGGACAAGCAGAGTTTATCTGTAGGAGAAGAGTCGTTTGCTTTCACTAAAAAAAAGAAAACGCTATTCAAGATTCAACAATACTTGAAGATTATAAAGATAAGTTGTCCCTAGGGAGCATAAAGCCTTGGTGGATTCACTTGTTGTTTCCGCATCAAACTCAATTTGCAAACTTTATGTTTTTGCACGATCAAGGTACTAGAGACAGTTTTGCTACAGATGTAAGATCCAGTCTCTGCAATGTCTTCCAGATCGATCATAGACTAGGACTATAAACAATGAAGAGGAGGTTTTGAGCCTTAGCAAAGACCATCGAATGATGCTTTACGAATCTGCTACAGGGGTGATTTGAATCAAGTTGACAAGGATTTTGGCACAAATTTGTTATGTATCTGTCAAAAAATCCAAATTTACGTACTATCCTTGCTCAATAATACTATGTCTATCCAAATCGAATAGGCCCACATCCTCTGCTTCATCGAACCTTGTCCTGCGCACTGGATACATTTTCATGCGGTGAGGTCACATGATGTTGTATGCATTCTTCATGCATATCAATACTTAATTAATTGAAATCAATCACAATGTTATACAGAAATATTACAATCGCATACACTTCTTCCATGTGCAAGAAGTCATTTGTATGCACTGATTTATTAGCTACAAGTTTGCGCAAAAGATTTGTTTGATCTGGGCGCTTCCATGCATTCCAAATCAACAACGTATGTATCAAATCTGTAAGGTTGCAGGCCTGAACTCAAAAGTTCAATGCTAGTAGTCTAATAGTAGGTAGCTACATCCATTATACATTCGAACCACTAGCAACGTGAAGTAGATTATTTCTAGGTACATATTTTCGTTTGATGAGAAACCAGAATTAACACGAGCACTGTCAAATCCTGGCAAAAGACGAATCATATTTCTTGGGTTTGATCTTCATTTCTCTCGTCGATGTTCTAGAATGAACGTCTTCCATATTGTGGCACTCAGAAAATCATTAAGGAAAAACACAGCCCTGACAAAAAAACATCCTCTTAGCTGCAGAGCTATTTCACCTCCTTAAAAACACGTCAAAGATAAGCATCATACCTCATACAATGCTCCACTGAAACCATAAAAAAGAAAAGGATCAAGAAGTGTTTCAGAACATCGACCTCCTCCCACGAATTTGCTTGACTATTCAAAGGCTGTAGAGAATTAGAGATGTCTTAATGCAGTAGATCAATAAAACAACAGCGTAGACATTGTGATAAGGATTTGCGAAGGTGCCCAGAACTGCAAGCTTCTTCAGCTGGTCTTCAGTATGATGCCTAGATGCTTTGTTTAATGCTGCTAAATATGCTTTGTTGATGCCCAGATGCTTTTGAAAATTGTCGTTACTGATAAAATATCTTGTTATGTACCAGCCATTGCCTTATTCTTCATAAATAAATTGATCTTCTGTTTTACATTAAGAAAATTCCAAACTTAATGTGATTGGGTTACATAATAGTTGCTCCATGTCTCTCTTCTGCTGTATCGGTTGAGGTCTGACCACTCTTATAAAAATCTAGGATCATTCTGTGAAGCATATATAATGTGCAAGTCCTCAGGCTGTCTGAAATAAAGTTGGATTGCAGATTTTCATTATATGAAAAACCTCTTTTATGTGCTATATCTCATTATATGAAACCCTCTCAATACTGCATCCTCCGCTGCATATTGACAAGAATGTTTAGGATCTATACTTGGTAATAGTGCCTTTGGCCCTCGGTTACTCGAATTTCAAAGTAGGATACTGTAGAAACATTAAAAGAACCAATTTTTCTACCTTCCCTGATCAATTGCAATACGTAGGCCATTGACCTACATTTTAACAACTTGACTATTGATTTGAATTTACTCTTCAGTTTGATCCCAACCTACATTTATGGTATACTGCTGAACTGTATCGCTTCTAGATTTTAATCATGACATGTCTATGGTAAAATTCCCGGCTAAAGGTCAAACTGATATGGAACCAGAACAACCCTTCATTTATATATATTATAGGTTTTATCCATATCTAAGTAATATATTCAAAATATAAATATGTATGCCTTTAAAAAAAAAAAAATAATAATAATTAGATTGCGGTGTGATGGGTATGTTGCCGATATTCATTATAACAAGGCGTTTAACATCTTCATTTGTGAATGTTATTTAGTAATAAATTTTAGATGATCTACCCTAGGAGCTAATGACCATACACCACTGCATTATTCATATCAGGATAAAATACCTTGCATTAGGACAAGGAGGTCGCGAGACCACCCTCTTTGACCTCGGTACCAGTAAGATCTGCCTAGCGGGTAAAAATAGCAAAACTATACTCGTTTATGAATGTGAAGTCGCAAAAGAAAATTATGTGTTAAATTCGGTTGTCTACCTCAAAATTTTGATAGAATTTTATTATGTGTTCAAGAACCATTACAATGGTAAGGACGTATGAGCGACGACGACGTGATCAGGCAGCATCACCACCATTAATGCCGCCACTGTCGCCATCATCATCCCCATCACCATCGTCACCATCAAGACCATTATCAACATCAATCGCCCTAGCGCCGGAGTTGACTGTGATAATGAACTCTTTGGAAGCCTTATTAGAGACATTAAAAGAATCAACTAAGGCTAAAACCAAAGAGGAATTTCAGCATGTAGCCGCTAGTTCAGCGAAACCAACTAATTTTGAGCCCAGAAGATCGAAAGAAGACATTTCTAGGGAACTTCAGAAAATTAGACTCCCAGAATTCTCGGGGGGTCGAGTAGGTGAACGTGCTGAAGCCTGGTTAGAAGGAATGAACAGATGCTTTAGGTTAAGGGAATATTCTTCTTCGGCAAAAACAAAAATTGTCGTGTTTCAACTGAAGGAAAGTGCCTTGATTTGGCGGGGAAATCTAGAAAAATAACTGCACCTTACATCGGATAATGTCCCTTGGGAACTATTTGAGGAAAAGGTTCCGTGCAAAGTATTTACCTCCATACTTTCAACAACAGCAAGCCAGAGCCTTTCATACATTAATTCAGGGAAATAAAACGGTGGAAGAGTACGAGATAAGGTTTATGGAGCTTGTAAAATACATTCACTACTTAGACTCTGATGAACGTCAAGCTGAACGCTTCATATTTGGGTTAAATCCTCGCATCCGAGCCTTGGTAAGCATGTGGAAACCATCATCAGTAACCGAGGCAGTCGAATGTGGTCGTTATGCAGAAGAGCACCTAGGAATCAAAAAAGATATGGGGCCAGCAGGGCCTGTCCAATCAAGATTTTCAGAAAAGACTCCCCAAAACTTCTTCAGAGGAGGTAGCTCGAGGCCACCTTACGGTAACAGGTTTACACCAAGAAATGTGGGGACAAGAGCTTCCATGGCAGTAAACACTATAGCTGCGGAATCATCAAACACCAGTCCATGGGCATCGCGAGGGACTGCCAGTAGAGGAAGAAATGCGAGAGGAATCAGCATGAGAGGACGAAGCTCGTTCTCTAGAAATTCACGCCTTGATTCAAGAGGATCAACGCAGCTTAATTGTTGGGGATGTGGGGGACCGCACTTTCAACGTGATTGCCCAGAAGCTTCGTTGAATATATTGCATAGGACTGGAAAGGAGCCGATATCAAACAATCGAGGTAATCATAGAATTCATGCAGTAGTCAACCACGACCAAGCAGCCCATCAATCCATTGTAGTGGAATCTTCAGGTATTATCAATGGTATAAAACTCAAAATCTTATTTGATACTGGTGCCACAGATAGTTTCATTTCGTCATATGCATTAAACAAATGTGGGTTGGCAGCTCGTAGACAAAATGATTTCCATCAAGTGGGAATGGCCTCAGGACAACTCTAAACCGTGGACTTGAGTGTGGATCAATGCAAAATTGACCTAGGGGTCTGTTCGACTAAACTGAAAGTTTATGTCACAACATTAGGAACATATTATCTTATCATAGGTATGGATTGGCTAGAAGCTCACCAAGCTTGGGTAGACTGTTATGGGAAAATGATTCTAGGCATAAATGATGAAGGAGAAGTAATCCAAATTCAAGGAATCAAGAGGGAAGTTTTTTTACGCTACATTTCAGCAATGCAGATGAAGCGTTGTTTAAGGAAAGCTTGTCAGGCTTATGTAATTCAAGAAGTAAGCCAAGGAAAAGGGCCATCCCTAGGACAATATCCGGTGTTAGCCGAATTCCCGGATGTATTTCCAAAAGAACTACCTGGATTACCCCCGGTAAGAGAATTGGATCTCACTATTGAATTAAAACCAGGTACCCAACCGATCTCTAAAACACCTTATAGAATGACAGCTCCAGAACTTCAAGAACTGCAAATTCAATTGAATGAACTACTGGATATAGGGCATATTCGGCCTAGCACATCACCTTGGGGCGCTCCTGTAATTTTTGTGAAGAAGAAAGATGGATCTTTAAGATTATGCATAGATTATCGAGACTTGAATCGAGCTACAGTAAAGAATCAATACCCTATGCCTCGAATCGACGATCTTTTGGATCAAATGAAAGGGGCTGCTGTCTTTTCAAAAATTGATCTTCGATCAAGCTATCATCAGTTAAGGATTTCAGAAAATAATATTTCGAAAATTGCATTCCGGACACATTTTGGACATTATGAATTTACTATGGTACCATTTGGATTAACAAATGCACTAGCAGTATTCATGAATCTTATGAACAGTGTTTTCCGTAAATATCTTGATCAATTTGTGCAAGTCTTTTTAGATGATATTCTCATCTATTCCAAGAAAAATAAAGAGCATGAAGATCATTTGCGGATAGTATTGTCCTGTCTTAGAGAACGCCAGTTGTATGGAAAACTATCCAAGTGTTCATTCTTTCAGGAAATGATTCATTATTTGGGACACATCATATCAGGTGAAGGGATTTCAGTAGATCCTGAGAAAGTAAAAGCGATCATGGATTGGCCAATACCGAAAAATGCTCATGAGATACGAAGCTTTATGGGTTTAGCCAGTGATTACCGAAGATTTGTGGAGGGATTCTCCAAAATCGCAAAGCCAATTACAACCCTTCAGCATAAAGGTGTTAAGTATGAATGGACCGAGGAATGTAATAAAGCCTTCTCTGAACTCAAAAGACTACTCACCAGTACACCAATCCTAAGAGTCGCTGACATGGACAAAGATTTTACAGTATGTACTGATGCATCCAAACAGGGACTGGGTGCAGTGTTGATGCAGGATAGAGGAGTAATAGCATATGCTTCCAGAAAATTAAAACCTCATGAAGAACTCTATGCTACTCACGATTTAGAATTAGCTGCTGTAGTGCTAGCTTTAAAGATTTGGAGACACTATCTAATGGGACGAAGTTTTACACTTAAAAGTGACCATCAAAGTCTACAATATTTGTTCACCCAAAGAAACTTAAATGCCAGGTAAAGGTGATGGAGTGAATTCCTAAGTGAATATGACTTCGGAATATCATACATTAAGGGAAAATAAAATGTAGTAGCCGATGATTTAAGCAGGAAACCTCGGATATTTTCTCTCATACCCATTAAAGTAGACTTAAGACAATGAGTATTGGATCATCTTATAAAAGACGACTGGTATTTAAAAGTGAGAGCAAGTCTTGAAGGTAAAAGGGAAAAAGAATCTAAATTTGAGGGATATGAACTAGAAAACGATGGAATCTTACAATTCCATGGAAGAATGTATATTCCTGATGATAAAGATCTTCGAGATACCATTCTTGGGGAAGCCCACAGAGCAGTATATTGTGCTCATCTTGGAGTAGGAAAAATGTATGCGGACACCAAGAAACTCTTCTTTTGGTCAGGTATGAAGCGCGATATCATTCAATTTGTTGCAAAATGTCTGGAATGTCAGCAAGTAAAGGCAGATCATTGTCACCCAGCGGGCCTCTTACAACCCCACGACATTCCTATGTCTAAATGGGAGACCGTTTCTATGGATTTTATCACTGGACTACCTCTTACTTTTCAAAGACACAATGCCATTTTGGTAGTGGTGGATAAATTAGCAAAAAGCGCCCATTTCATTCCCGTAAGAGATACTTATGATGTTGCTGACGTAGCTCGAGTATTCATAAATGAAATTATCAGATTTCATGGAGTACCTAAAAAGATTATATCCGATAGAGATTCGCGATTCACTTCTAGATTCTGGACTTGCATGCAAACAACCTTAGGTACTCAACTAAATTTAAACTGCTTACCATCCTGAGACTGATGGGTAAACTGAAAGAGTAAATCAAGTACTTGAAGACATGTTGCGAATGTATGTGATGGATCAACAATCACACTGGGAAAAGTATTTACCCTTAGTCGAATTTTCATACAACAACAGTTACCACAACTCGATTGGAATGCCTCCATTTGAAGCTTTATACGGCCGACCTTGCAGAACACCATTAAGTTGGGACAGGTTAGAAGATCGAGTGATAATAGGACCAGAATTAATCCATGAAATGGAAGCGCAAAATTTGCATACAACAACAGTTACCACAGCTCGATTGGAATGTCTCCATTTGAAGCTTTATACGGCCGACCTTGCAGAACACCATTAAGTTGGGACAGGTTAGAAGATCGAGTGATAATAGGACCAGAATTAATCCATGAAATGGAAGCGCAGGTAAGACAAATTAGGCAACGATTAAAGGAAGCTCAGGATAGACAGAAGAGTTATGCTGATGCTCACAGAACTGATAGGAGGTATGAAGTAGGGGATCAGGTTTTCATCCGCATCAAGCCAAATAAAAGTACTATTCGATTCGGAAAAAGGACAAAGTTATCACCCCGATTTATTGAGCCATTTAAAGTCGTGGAAAGAGTGGGACCTGTTGCCTATCGTCTTGCCTTGCCACCTCACCTGCATAGAATTCATAATGTATTTCATGTTTCTGTATTAAGACATTATATAGCTGAGCTATCCAATAACCTTCAATGGAAGGAATTGTAGGTATCAGACGAGGGAGTTGTAACGGTCGAACCGTTACGTATATTGGAACGTAGAGTTCGACAGCTGAGGAACCGCCTGGTGGACCAAGTTAAGGTCCAATGGGACAAGTATAGTCCTGGATCAGCAACTTGGGAAAATACAAAGGACATATGTCAGAGATACTCTAGTCTATGTCAATTTTGAAGAACTTTAAACTATGTTTAGTATATATTTACTTCACTACAATCAGAGACTCAGAAACATTTTGAATGATTATAGATAAACATGAAATTTTGTGGCATAATATATGTTTAATTCCTGCTGGTACATGGATACCAAAACAATATATGTGGTTCATTTTACTAAATTATAGTTGTCGAAGTAAAGTTAAGACAGTTAAATGATTTTACTTCTGATACAAATTAAGATATTATAGATCTGATTTATTTATACATGTCAATATGATCAATGGGATAGAAATCAGGAAGTGAATACATTCTAGATGAAAGTCAAAAGACATGCATGGAATATGGAAAAATATGTTGTACCGTAGTATCATAGATGAATTCATAAGTGAATAATATGTGAGTTATTTTGAATATGCTGATGCACATTTTACGGATACATAGATAAGTGTATGATTGTAGGTAATAGACAGTTACCGGAATGACCACGTGATGACAGAACCTGAGAAGAATTAAATCTCAAAGTGATTCTATGATAGGGTATTAGCCTTAATTCTACTAGGAGGGGTGGAGGTGTTGCCCACCGTTTATCCTCGGAATCCTGGAGTCATGGGAGGACTGTGTGAATCACGCTCCCCTAGACGTGTGATGATGACTGTCGGATGCCTACTGGGAATCAGGTCGGTATAACCGACGCTGTCACCTTAGAGTTTATGAATGGTTAGGTCAGTAAAATTGACGCCATGGCATACTCCAGTAGAGGGCGGATAGGATGGGAGCATTAGAGATTAGGAAGGATAGGATGATTTTGAATAGCTTGGGGACTTGGGTAGGATAAGATTATCCATTAAAATCATAAACCTAAAACTCTAATTTTATAGTCTCTTGGAAAAAAAAAAAATATAATCTAAGGAAGGGGTACTAATTACTATCATAAATAATCAGATAAGATAAAAAATCTAACTTTGGGACGAAGTTTTTTGAAGGGGGAGTGTATGTAACGACCCATCTAAACTAATCAACTAATATAAAGTTTTAAACTTTATACTAAAACAGATACGATAAACTTTAAAACAAATATGAATTAAACTTTATAATAAATATAAATTTTAAACTTTATAAAATATATAAAATTAAAAAAAAAGAACAAAACAAAAAAACAAAACAAAAAAACACCCTTATATAAAAGGGGACGCATAAACCAAACGGACTATATAAGAAAATACATAAGACAGCAGAGGGAAAAGATCTGAGGGTCGCAAAATGCATGGAAGGCGTGTCGGGAGGAGGGAAGGCGGTGACTGCAGGTAGGAGGGCGGCCACCGCCAAGCCCGCAGTGAAAAACTAGAGATCTGAACCGAGAAGGGGGAGCTTGAACAACGGAGTTAGAAACCAGGAGGAGGAATTTAGCAGTGAGAGAGGTCTGCCATTGGAAGAGCTTTAATCCATCTGAGGTTCTGGGCACGGGGGACAATGAGCTTCTGTGAGAAGCTTACTGGATTGAGCAGCCAGTGTCTGCTTAGTCTGGCTGGGTGGAATTGGTCTCTCGGTAATTGGAGCAAAGCAGTAGCAGCATCATCAACTTCACCGGATCAGATAGCAGTCCAGGTAAGTACAAAATCAAAATTTTTACGGTTCCTGTTTTCCAGTTTTGATTATTACACCATATGGTCTAGATTTGCCTAGTGGGGCTTTGCGTTAGGCCAACTAGATTTTGCCGCAACACTGCCCTTAGGAAAAAGAATCAATTACTAGTGAGTCGAATATGACGATACAAAAGATGCATAATGTGTGTATTTATACACAACTTATGAGCTGGGGTGTTTTCCTCCATGAGGCAGCCATGGGCTCACATAAATGCCTAGGTCAGCCTTAGCCACCTAGAATATTAAAATAATGTTGACTAGGTTAGCTAACCATAATTCAGTAATACAATAATGATGGTGCTTAGCCATAATGTCAAGTAACTGCAAGTGAAGATTACTATCATTTCAACAAATATAGCTTTGGAAAAAAGCTCTAGTCCTGCAACATATCCAATTTCTTGTGGCTTACAACTCAAATATGTTTTGTCTATGATAACACAAGCTTAAAGTGAATTATATTTGGGAACACTGAAATGGAAGCACATTTCTTCACAAGTGAGAAACATGCTTTTGTAGGCTAGATGTTTTCTTGGGTTTTGGCAATGTTTAGGTCCTAACTTCTGTTGCTTGTTTCTATGCAGAAATAATATTGTTTAAGCGGATCTGTATAATAATAGAATAGAAGCAATCATGTTTTAACGATGAAATTGATTTGTGCATAGATGCTCATTGGAAGTCAGCTTCTAGTATCTTTATATTATTTGAAGAGAAGCTCACCTTCATATAGTGCATTGTCTGATTTGATGACAGGTTGTCTTGTTTTTCTGTGAACAACTCAGCCAGTATACCAGTGCCACTTTTTCAGGTATTCTGTTATGTAAGGACACATCTTAATTAATTTGTGCAGGCTAAAGCTGCTTGCATGTAAATGAAAGTATACCTCTTTATGCATTTATAATTTTATGTGTGGCACATGCTTCTTAATGCTGTCTTATATATCTTGCTGATTGAGTGATGATGATTTGACTGGCCAGCATCTTCTGAATCCTTTTTGTTTGCATATGATTGACAGGATGACAATAATGGTGATTGTGTTCCTACACCTGTTGTTGTAATAGATCAAGATTCAGACCAAGAAGCAACAGTGGTTGAGATTACTTTTGGTGATAGACTTGGTGCTCTTCTTGATACGGTATGTCAGTGTACCAAATTCTCTTGAGATATAACCTATTCAGTCAGTTCTTTGGATTTGAGAAATAGATTGCATAATTAAATGGCACCTAGAATCTTGTGAATCAAGATCAGATGGAAATCCATAGGCATATAATGAGAAACAGGGAAAGCTTCAAGTAATTTCTCTGTCATCCAAATTCCAAGTGTTAGATACGCACATGAACATGAACTTGCTTGATTGAGATAGTCTATTCATAACCAAATTTAGTATACTTTATTTTATGTTGCTTAATTTGGCTACTTAACTCCATGCAAACATCACGATTATCTTTCAGAAGCATCAATATGATATACAAATTCTTGGATGTGGGTCTGTCAGATTATATATAATTATCAATTCTCCTAAATCCATGCATCATACATCTCTCTAGTCCTCAAGATTGTCTTGAGCCATTTCACATTCACTAAACAATAAAAGGAACAGTGCTTGCCTTATCAATAATACTGTCATGAATGATGGCCTCATTTTTCACTAGTCACGAGTAATTTAATTATATACAAGGAGATTGGGAAGCTTCACAGCTGCTATACACATTATATTGCCTTAGAATACTTTTGAATTATTCTTAAGGATGTTAGACCTACATGACCCGAAGTCCAGTGAAAATGCATTTATCTCATTTATTTATTACTGATCTTCTGATCGACTGCAATTTCGTTTCTGCTTTTCACTCGTACTATCTGGAATCTGGATATGATGGAAAAGCTACTTGATCTGAACACAAGCATATATTATGGCACTTCTCTTATCCATTTGTAGTGATAGTTCTTTTGGTCAAACATGTCACTTTCCTGCCATTAATAGACTATTTTAAATTATTTTCTTTATATTATGCTGTGTTACCCATCCATATAAATGGGTAACCCTAGGAGGATTTTATCCTCCTATGATGCAGCTTGCCAGCCAAAAGCCCCTACTATGACCGACCGATAGCCACCCTTTGCCAGCCAGCAACCCCTACTATGACCAACAGATAGCCAACCTCAGATGCCTCTCGTCCATTCTCCATTCAGTGCATTCATTGATCTAGCCTACTTATCTAATGAAGGTGGGTCATCTATTTTCAGTAACATTGGTTTTTTTTGCATTCAAGTGATTTCATTTAACGTTTAAAGCATTCTAGTATGGATGTTGAAATTGGATTATAGACTACCATTGGTTATGTTCTAGTTCCCTTACTCCATCTTGGTGGTTATCATTTTCCCCAAGTCGAGTGTGACCTTCCTTAGGGTCTTTCTTTCATTGTCTAGGAGGGGCCACAAATAGGAGGCTTTGATGATGGTGGTGCTCCACGTTATTCATAGTTAACACTTGCCATTATGCGTCTCATTTCGTTATCCCATATTTTGATTGGTTTTAGTAAATGGCTTGTACTGGTACCCTATTGGCCTTGTTCTATCAGCTAAGTCACCTAATGGGGGGGCACGGGACGCACAGGACACGCAAATTCGAGTGTTTGACATAGGGAACGTAGACCCCTCGGAACAAGACAGGTTATATATATATATATATATTTCAATGATTTCATATTACATAAATTCTCATTCATGATACAAATTTAGACATAGATCTAGATTCTATATTGTAAATTTGTAAGCTGTAACATTATGCATACATATTACAAATACAATCATGACAGATTCATCAATGATCCAATACGACAAAGACAAGAAACTGCAGTTTGAGTTTTCTAATTAAGTCATCTCTTATGACATACTTCCACAAGGGATATTTACTTTCTTGAGCCTATTGTCTTTCTAAATTTATTCCACCATCAATGTTTGAAGTTGTTGTTGCAGCCCCACTTCCAATAGAGGGAACACTTGCAGACCCTGATGAAACTAGAACAGGAGGGGCATCACCAATGGGGACATTCTTCCCTGCTGCCCTTGATTTAGCCATGAATTCTATAAAAAAATAAAGAAAAAATGCACTAGCATGTAAACAAAATGGACAGGTAAATTGTTGTAGCAAAAATGGAAAAAAGATGGAAGAAAAATGCACTTATCAGTTGCTTGAATCACCTCCAAAACGCTCCTGAACCCTTTGCTACTAGCTCTCACACATCCACAAGAAGAGAGCGACACAAGAATGAGGAGAAAGCGACCCAAATTGGGCTTAAAAAGACCCGCGACACACTTTTCTAGAGGGACACGTGTCCCGAAATCGGGACACGCTCGGACACACGAATCCCACGTGTTTAGACATGCTCGAGCCACAAATTGGACATGTGTCTCTCGAGAATCGTTCTAACACATGGGATTCCGGACACGAGGGCGGGGGAGGATGAATCCAATTTCTTAGCCTATGAGAAATAGTGTTGTCAGAGCCAGAGCAGATCGACTGTTATCAAGAGAAAATTGGTCTGAACTGGTGTCACAGACCAAAAAATCCTAGTTCGATATGGAACATGTTGGTCCTTGTACGAAGCTGTCCAGTTTTGTACAATGCTACCAAGGACACTTTGTTAAATTTGGACAACTAGGTCCAAACTCCATGTTCTGATGCTCAGATTAAGAGGCTAATATTTTTGTTGGATTCCTCTTTCTGAGAGGTGTAAAATCCATATAAAAATAGTCTTAATCCGATGAGCAGAACTTATATTTTGAATTTATTATTCTTAATAAATTATATGTGCAAGGTCGGCCAGTTTTGTAATGTAGGCTCACATGCCCAACAGATGTGTCACACACCCTCATTGATGGATATAAATACAGGAAAAGTTGGAGAGAATTTCATCACAACACAACTCACATCTTCCTCTCTCATCCCAAAGAGTACGAGCTACCTGGAGGACGAATTTCAGCCACACGTGGGAAGGACGAAGAGGACAGATCGTACGGCTGAGCTGTAGTACGATTTTCTGCTGCTAGGGTTTCGCAGAAGTTTGACCAGCGTTGACTTTGGTCAACGCTTGGTCCAATCAAGCTGAAAAATTGTGGAAGGTTCGATTTTTGAAGGCCGTACTACCTGGCACAAAAATCGAGGTCAAAGGGTTGACCGTTTTGCTGCTGCGTTGACTTTTAGCTTGCTGCCCCTGCGTTGACTTTTCAGGACAGCGTTGACTTTTGTAGAATTGACTTGGGTTGACTCATCTACTGGTTGGAGGGTTGTTGTGACACATGCTGGGCTGGCTGACCAAAGGAGACTTTGCTGGTTGAAGCATCCTGTTGACCGCCGAAACGAACACACACATTTTTCCTGTTTCTGATTTGTCTTCTGTAAGATCTGCTTATATGTTCTATCTGCATTTTGCTTAACTACTTGTATGATTGCTGTGAAAAGTGAAATTGCTCTTAGCATAGAACATATACAAAACTTTACAATCAGAGCTGAGGTGAAGACAAACTCTATCTATAGCAATCATCATCGAAGGAAATGGATTCCACTAGTCTTGAATTCAGGAAGAATGACAAGCTGACTGGAAGTGATGACTTCCATGCCTAGAAGATGATATTAGATCTCAAATTGGAAGATCATGATCTCCTAGATCATGTGACAGGGAAGATTCAAGAACCTCCATCAAATGCCTCTGCTGCTGTTGGAAACAAGTATAAGAAGGGAGAAATCAGAGCAAAGCTGCTGATCAGGGAATCCATAAATAAGAGTCTGGTTGCCTACATATCTGAACTAGCCACATCCAAGGAGATGTATGACAAACTGATACTTATGTTCCAAGTAAACAATGTGAACCAAGTGCTATTCCTCAAGAACAAGTTGAAGAATATGAAGAAGGGCCGAGACGAGTCTATTCAAACTTTCTTTATGAAGTTGACCGAAACCAGGAACAATCTGCTAGCTATTGGGGAGACAATAGCTGATCGTGAGATGGTTCTCACCGCACTTGGAGGACTTCCATATGAATGGCAAGTATTCACAACTACCATTCTCAACAATAATACCATTCCTAACTTTGATGAGCTTCTGTCTAGATGTATGCAAGAAGAAATTCCAAGTATGAGGAGTCTAATGTTGTTTATAAAAGAAATGAGTATATTCTAGTATCTGCTCTCTCAGCTGCATCTCCGCCCGACACTATGGATGTCTGGCTAATAGATAGTGGTGCCTCAAGACACATCACCGGATTCAAGGAAGCACTTTCTGACATGGAAGACAAAGGATTCAATGTAACTTTCTCTGATGGAAAGGTACTCATGTGGAAGAAGAGCTTCAAGGAAGCTATCTCAATTGGTTTTAGAGTTGGTACACTCTACCAGGTTGGAGGGAGTCTGTTGGGAGCTATGACTTGTGATACTATCCGTCAAACCGAACTATGGCACCAAAGATTTGGACACCTTCATTACAAGGCTCTTCCCGAAGCAAGGAAGGTGGTGACAGGGATGCCTAATTTTGGAAATAATCATGAAGGTGTATGTAAGGGCTGTGCTGAAGGAAAACATACAAGGGGACCTTTCCCCTCAAGTGTCACAAAGACATCTGAGATATTGCAACTGGTCCATTCTGATCTTTCCGGTATGTTGCCTGTAACATCCCTGGGGGGATGTTCTTACTATATGACATTTACTAATGACTTCTCTCGCAAAACCTGGATATACTTCGTGAAGAAGAAGGATGAGGCTTTCATGTGGTTCCGTACCTTCAAAGCCTTGGTGGAAAATATGACCGGAAAGAAGATCAAGATTTTGAGGACTGACAATGGCACTGAATATGAGTCAAATGAGTTCAAAGACTTTTGCAGAGAAGCTGGCATTAAGAGGGAGACTACCACTGCATATACTCCTGAGCTGAATGGTGTTGCTGAACACAAGAATAGGACTATTGTGGAAGCTACCCGTGCCATGCTATGTGACCAGGGTCTACCAAAGTTTCTGTGGGGAGAAGCTGCAAATATTGTTGTGTACATTCAAAACCAATGCCCTCATTCCGCTTTGGACTCCAAAACTCCGGAAGAGGTTTTCTCTAGTAAGAAACCTGATGTCTCACATTTTAGAATTTTTGGATGTCCTGTCTATTTTCATGTGCCGAAAGAAAAGAGAAGTAAGTTGGATGCTACTGGGAAGAAAGGAATGTTTGTGGGCTACAGTGAGACTTCTAAGGCATATAGAGTCTATGTAGAGATAAGCCATGATGTCACTTTTGACGAAGATGCTTCCCTGAAGAAAGTAGTAGATCTTCCTAGATCTGAAGAAAATCATGAAGAAAGACCTGGAAATCTGGAAGAACCCCAGGATGAGACTATGCCTGATGTTTAAGGGCCAATGGACCCTATTGATCCTTCCCCTTCTCTAGGAAAGAGGCCATCATGGCTCAGGGACACCCTCGAAGATGTTGAGGGTCATGCTGCCCCAAGGGGGATATTCCAAGAAAGCAAGAAGTCGTGTAGATACCAAGGGTATCTAGCTGCCATGAGTACTATTGTACAATCTGAACCTGGATCTTTTGAGGAAGCCATCAAGCATCAAGTCTGGAAGGATGCTATGCATGAAGAATATGAGGCTATTATGAAGAATGATGTCTGGGATGTGGTCCCGAGACCGAAGGACAAATCTTTTGTCACCGCTAAATGGCTCTACAAGATTAAACATGGATCTGATGGGAGTGCTGAAAAGTTTAAGGCAAGATTTGTTGCCCGTGGCTTCTCTCAAAAGGAAGGAATTGACTATGACGATATATTTGCACCTGTGGCACGATATACCACAATCCGATCCATCATAGCCCTTGCTGCTACGCAAGGATGGAGTCTTCATCAGATGGATGTCAAGACCGCTTTTCTGCATGGTGCAATAAAGGAAGAGGTGTATGTAGAACAACCTCTGGGATTTGAAGTTCAAGATCAAGACTCTTATGTCTGCAGGTTGAAGAAAGCCCTCTATGGGTTAAAGCAAGCACCCAAAGCTTGGTATGAAAGGATGGATAGTTACTTGATGAAGTTGGGCCTCACTCGAAGCAATGCTGATCCAAACCTTTACTTCAAGGTTGTGGAAGGAAAGCCTCTCATTCTAGTGCTGTATGTGGACGACCTCTTCCTGACAGGTGATGACCCTCTCATTCATCAATGTAAGAGGAAGCTTGCTGCTGAGTTCGAGATGAAAGACCTAGGACTGATGCACTATTTCCTAGGCCTGGAGGTCTGGCAGAGACCTGAAGAGATTTTCCTTTCTCAAGGAAAATATATTGTAAAGCTTCTGGAAAGATTTGGGATGGTGGACTGTAAGTCCGTGTCGACACCAATGGAACTCAACTTTAAGAAGTTGAGTGGCAGCGCTGCAGGGCCTATCTTGGCCAATCCTACTGAGTATCCTCAACTCATAGGAGCTTTGATGTTCTTAGTGAACACTCGTCCGGACATATGTTTTGCAGTGAATACTTTGAGTCAACAGATGGTTGAGCCTCATCATTTCCACTGGGTTGGTGCCAAGAATCTTTTGAGATATCTTCGGGGCACGATAAACCATGGGCTGAGATACACTGCCGGGATTATGATACTCCGTGGATATACTGATGCCGATTGGGCTGGCAGTGTGGTGAATCGTAAGAGCACCTCTGGATGTTGTTTCAATCTTGGTTCTGCTTCGATCTCATGGATGAGCAGGAAGCAGAAGTCGGTGGCTTTGAGCACCGCGGAGGCCGAATACATTGTTGCTAGTATGGCCTATTGTGAAGCAGTTTGGTTGAGGAAGCTCTTTAGTGAGTTGTTTGGACATGTGCTAGATACCACTGTGATACTCTGTGATAATCAGAGTGGGATTCGTATGACTGAGAATCCTGTGTTCCACAACCGATCCAAGCATATTGATATCAAGTACCACTTTATCCGGGATATGGTACAGCGAGGCGCCGTAAGGCTCAATCATATAGGAACTGATGAGCAGGTCGCGGATATTCTCACTAAGCCCCTGGGGAAGGTCAAGTTCCTAACCTTCCGTGAGAGTCTTGGTGTCGTGGAAAGACCCTATGATGTGGGTCCTGTTGGACGATGAGCTCTGGGAGCTCTGGGGGCTTTGGGGATAGCTTCTCGGAGCTATAAGCACTCATAATGCTTCTGCCCCACCCTTGTGATTATTGAGCTGGTTCGCCACTCATTTATCTGTGCCCCGTATGCATCCTACCCATTGAGTTCAGGGCTCATGGGAAGTACCTCTCATTTGGCCAATGAGGTGTGGAAAAGCTAGAGACTATTAGCAAAGACTGATGGACGCATCAGAGATTGTCGTACTCTCTATCTAGGATGGCATGGTCCAACCACTTGATCTGGGATCAAGATTTGTGAGGTCTGGGACCTCTGGACTGATTATGTCAGTCAGGGGATGATGTCTTTGTGACTGACCCACTTCTGTTCTGAAATAAAGAAGCCAGCAAAGCAAGTTTCGGCGGGATGACTCACGATGTTGATTACACTAATAGATGGAGTTCTCCCTAGTTGAGAGGGAGTGTTAAATTTGGACAATTAGGTCCAAACTCCATGTTCTGATGCTCAGATTAAGAGGCTAATATTTTTGTTGGATTCCTCTTTCTGAGAGGTGTAAAATCCATATAAAAATAGTCTTAATCCGATGAGCAGAACTTATATTTTGAATTTATTATTCTTAATAAATTATATGTGCAAGGTCAGCCAGTTTTGTCATGTAGGCTCACATGCCCAACAGATGTGTCACACACCCTCATTGATGGATATAAATACAGGAAAAGTTGGAGAGAATTTCATCACAATCAACTCACATCTTCCTCTCTCATCCTAAAGAGTACGAGCTACCTGGAGGACGAATTTCAGCCACACGTGGGAAGGACGAAGAGGACAGACCGTACGGCTGAGCTGTAGTACGATTTTCTGCTGCTAGGGTTTCGCAGGAAGTTTGACCAGCGTTGACTTTGGTTAACGCTTGGTCCAATCAAGTTGAAAACTTGTGGAAGGTTTGATTTTTGAAGGCCGTACTACCTGGCACAAAAATCGAGGACAAAGGGTTGACCGTTTTGCTGCTGCGTTGACTTTTAGCTTGCTGCCCCTGCGTTGACTTTTTAGGACAGCGTTGACTTTTGTAGAATTGACTTGGGTTGACTCATCTACTGGTTGGAGGGTTGTTGTGACACATGCTGGGCTGGCTGACCAAAGGAGACTTTGCTGGTTGAAGCATTCTGTTGACCGCCGAAACGAACACACACATTTTTCCTGTTTCTGATTTGTCTTCTATAAGATCTGCTTATATGTTCTATCTGCATTTTGCTTAA